>OY811980.1:4924503-5084503 GCA_963681505.1 Eunapius fragilis | reverse complement strand
ACACACACACACACACACACACACACACACACACACACACACACACACACACACACACACACACACACACACACACACACACACACACACACACACACACACACACACACACACACACACACACACACACACACACACACACACACACACACACACACACACACACACACACACACACACACACACACACACACACACACACACACACACACACACACACACACACACACACACACACACACACACACACACACACACACACACACACACACACACACACACACACACACACACACACACACACACACACACACACACACACACACACACACACACACACACACACACACACACACACACACACACACACACACACACACACACACACACACACACACACACAACCCCAAGTAGGTCCAATACAAACCAATGTGTCAATGTCAAGCAGGAGTGATTCTGGGGGACATGCACACATCAGTATGTCTGCATTGCCACCATACCCCTGGGCTTACAAGAGTACAGGGAATAATGTTATACGTCAGATGTATGTAAAGGTGAGGCATGGGGACAAACTCATGGGCATGTCTTTAGCGGGGAGGGGGAGGGGTAGAAAGAAAGATCTCTGACCTCAACTTCAGATGTGGATAATACTCCCTATGCAGCAGTGATTAAAACTTTCCACAGATGTTAACGTGCAAGGGTCTGGGTAATAAACTAGTTCCTTTTCCACATGCATGACCAGTGATAGCAGCCAAACTGGGTTGACCAAAACAGCACCCAGGTCCCCTGGTTGTTACCTCAGGATACATTATGTGTAGTGGTGTAAGCAGCACAGGGGACCCAACATATTTGTCGGAAGGGGATATTGGCCCCTCACCTTTATAAGTGGAGGCAGCAGGTGTAAGTAGGATTGTTTGGGTGGGTGGGCCAGTACATAAGGTAACAGGCAAGCAAGCAACACACACCCACACACACCCACACACACACAAGCATGCGCACACACACACACACACACACACACACAAGCACACAGCGTGTAGATGTGGAGCCCTCATTACAAATGCAAGATGCAAATTTATGAAAGGTACTAAACTACATTACGATTTTACAAAGTAGAGTAGCTGTCAAGGGTGAACTCCCAGGCAGCTGCTAACATGACCTCCTTCTTATTCATTACCCTTATCACATATATGCTTTGGAAGGCTTACTGACTCTACACTTCCCAACCACTTCTGTATTTTGTACCTCTATATATGTCCCAACCCCATCCTCCCCAGAAGGGTGGGGTCACAATAAGCTTCTCTAGCAAACTGGGAGATACCATATCCCTGTACATGTAAATAGAGACCTCACAAATCCACAATCAGATAAAGGTACATATAGGCAGCTGGAACAGACAAATACACAACCACATATGTACATAGCTCCCGATACGAACAAACACTCAAAAAGTAAAGGGCTCATTTTGCTAGGTCTCATTTTGCTAGGTCTGGCTTGACCCTTTGCACTATTGTAATTGGAACACAGCTGACAAAAAAGAACCCTGTGGGTGTGGTGAGGAGTGTGTGAGGAGTGTGTGAATTTTCGGCTATGTTCCTTAACCCATCACACTCCTGGAAAATACACCACACCCACAGGGGTCCCTTTTTGTACACACTCCAGGATAGTACTCCACACTCAGAGGGGTATTTTTAGTAGGTTATGATACTTAACCCCTCACACTTTATGGTGAACTTTCTGGTTATAGAACGGACTAAAAAGAGCCCTGTGGGTGTGGTGAATTTTCCAGGATTGTGAGGGGTTACGTGTAACATAGCCGATAAAAAAGAGCCCTGAGGGTCCGGTGAACCTCTCCTACACTAAGCCCTTCAAAGGGGAGGAGGGGATTGGGACATACACATACACTGTGCTTAAAGATGGAACTCACAACCAGAGCAACCTTGTTACTAGCCATTCACCATCCTTAAGAGAGCACAGGTTCAGTATGATATTTGGGTGGTTAAAAATAAAAGTACATGTATCCACAATCAGATAAAGGCAGCTGGAACAGACAAATACACAACCACATATGTACATACGTACATAGGCTTTGGATATGAACAAAACACGGTCCCATAGCTGGGAGAGCATGTGTGCGTGTGTGTGTGTGTGTGTGTGTACAAACCACACCCAGGCATTACAATGACCAGCGGCCCTTTCTGGGGTACAGGCCACACCCAGACATTAAAACGACTAGAGAATCATTCTTGCCCAGACCAACGCCTAGCATGCAGCTTGAGAGATTTAAACATTAACCCATTTTTGCCCAGGTAAAAGGCCACACCCACATGACACAACTGACTAGCAGCTAGAGATATTTAATCCATTCTTGCTCAGGGTACAGATCAACCCAACAGGTTTCAGCTAAAAAGATTTATATACACCCTAGGAAAAAGAGCTGGGAGTGTGTGTGTGTGTGTGTGTGTGTATACACTGAAACACACACACACACACACACACACACACACACATTCTTGCCCAGGGTACAGACCACAAGATGACACAACTGACTGGCGTCTAGAGATATTTAACTCCTTCTTGCTCAGGGCACAGACCAAATCAACCGGTTATATAAAGAGATTCTCCTAACATGCATCCAGGAAAAACAGCACATACACACACACACACACCCCACACACACACACACACACACACACATTCTTGCCCAAGGCACAGACCAACCCAACCGGTTACATAAAGAGATTCTCCTAATATACATCCCAGGAAAAAGAGCACACACACATACACACAAACCACACATGCACACACACACACACACACACACACACACACACACACACACACACACACACACACATTCTTGCATAGGGTACAGACCACGCCCAGATGACACAACTTTTTGTAAGTTCTCGGGTTGGGGGCGGAGGGGGGGGAGCTTATTCGTGGTACTTTACGGTAGTATTTTTTAAACTCCTTCTTGCCCAGGGCATAGTCTGCATAGACCAACCCAACCGGTTACATAAAGAGATTCTCCTAATACATCCTAGGAAAAAGTGCACACACACATATATACACACAAACACACACACACATACACACACATACACACAAACACACACACAAACACACACACACAAACACACACACAAACACACACACACACACACAATACACACATTTCTGCCCAGGCTATAGACCACACCCAGATGACATAAATGACTAGCGGCTAGAGATACAGACCAATCCAACCGGTTAATTTGCATCAGCTAAAGAAAAGAGATTCTTCCTAATATACACCCAGGAAAAAGATCTGGTCGTATGTGTGAATGTTCGTGTGCGCGCGCGTGGTGTACTTGTCATGCGCAACAGACCGTTAACTTACGCAGTCGTAGAGAATAGGTTGATACACGCCGAGTGCATGTTCGTCGATTTAGGTACGCCGATGAAAGAAATTTTCAAACGTTTTGAACCAGACGCACATTACGAGCATTTAGAAAGCGACACGCTCCTCCCACTCACACACTCACCAGCACCTATAACCAAGGATTATTAACCTGTAATTGTTAATAATCCTTGCTATAACTTGCTCCATAAGGACGCGCCCACCATTGGCATGTTATTAATCATTATTGGCTCAAACTAAGATTATTACGTAATTGGCAAAAGTAATTAGTTTTGTTGTTGATTCTTCTGCTCGCAAGATGAAAGTGAAAAATAAAAGAATGCATGATTTATATTTTGAAAAATAATCCTACTGCATTCATGTTTTTAAAAAATCAAACACTTTACATGAGTTTACAATGTACAGACGTCTATGGATGTCCGAAATTGCTGGACATGAATCTTTTACCGACGATTCTGCAAATTTGGGCAATTTTCTAGAAATATTGAAATATCTTGCCCTTTACGATGTCACAATGCAAAAGCATCTATGTGATGTGAAAGAAGCACAGCTCGAGCAACATGGAAGAAGAGGAAGGGGATCTAAACTAACATTTTTAAGTAATGATACTCAAAACAAGCTAGTTTCCATCATAAGTCATCAAATTAGCCAGAATATTGTCAAAGCAATTGAAAAATGCAAAGCTTGGGCTTTAATTGTTGACACGCGACTCCAGATGTTACACATCATGAGCAGATAAGCATATGTGTAAGAATAGTTCATCCGAATGGTTGCGTTTCTGAGCACCTTTTGGCTTGTCAAAGAGCTATGGGAACAACAGCTGAAGACCTATTTACTGTTATTTACACGACTTTACAATCCAAAGGTGTATCATTCAAGAAACTGGTAGCTCAAACGTATGATGGGGCATCCAATATGAGTGGTTGTTATAATGGTCTATAAGCACTAATTCAGCAAAGAATAAATTCCAATATTTTATACACTCATTGTTATGCCCATACGCAAAATTTAGTTCTTTCGGATACAGCATCAGTTGCAATAGACGTTGTCACTCTGTTTGGTAATTTAGAGACCCTGTATCTCCTCTTTAGCAAATCTTCCAAAGTCCATTCCATATTTGAAGACATGCAGGTCTCTAAAGGGTTGGCTATTAGTTCTCTTAAGCGCTTGAATACCGTTAGATGGAATTAGCGGGAAAGGTGCGTGAATACTTTTGTGGAGCGTCATGAATGTATTATTCTAACTCTTGACAAAATTCAAATGGATAACACATTTGATACAAAGCACAGATCTGATGCAACTGGATTGCTTTCTTCTACCAATACAAAGCAATTCATGGCAACCATGTATCTTTTCCAGGAGATCTTTGTAGTCACCGGACCTCTGAGCCGTTTTTTGCAAACTGTGAACATGGATATTTGCAACGCGCTGGTCATGGTGCAAAGTGCAATTGATTCTTTGGAAAAAATTAGAAACTCTGCTAGTGACACTATTCAGAGGATGGAAGAAGCTACGGCAGGTTTTGGTGACATAGAATGGAAAACCAGTCGTATTCGTCGCCGCAAAGACAAGGGAAGTGATCTTGCAAATCATGCAGAAGAGTGCTTTGAAGTTGAGACGCCTGAATCCGTGTGGAAACGCAACACTTTTTATGTTGAAGTTGACACTCTCCTTGTGTCCTTGAGAAACCGATTTGAGAATAACAAATCACTATTGCAGTCGCTTGCTGTGTTTTCACCTGTCAATTTCTCATCATTTAATGTGTCAGTAAAAACAGTGAAATGTCTGCAATCCCAGGTAGTAACATTTTGCGAGAAATACAATTGTGGAATTTTTCCACTGCGTATAAACGATTCAATTTTACGCAACCAAACAGCATTTCAGAAGATGAAAGTGACTGTTCTACAATGGATGAGGAAGATGGCGAAGAAAATCGAAGTGATAACTTTAATTTGAATTTGTCTTTTTCGGCTGCATTAACTCTCCTTTGCAATCCCAAGTATCACCTAGTGGATGCATTTCCCGAGCTCAGTAAGGCATATTCAATAGCTTTGGCCATCCCTATCAGTTCATGCACAGCTGAACGTAGTTTTTCTGCACTGAAAAGGGTCAAGACTCGACTGAGATCAACAATGATGCAGGAGAGACTAGATGGGCTACTGCTAATAGCAGTTGAAAGGAAATTTTTGAAAATGATTAATAGTGATGCAATTATTGATATGAATTCGCTCGCAGCTCGGCGGAATTGTCCCGAGCTTTGCTTTGCCGATAAATTGATCATGCCTTTTGCATAATAATTTACATGTGTATATATACATGCAACACCGTACTGAATTGAACACAATTGCGTTGATTTGCTGCTTGCGGACAGTGTTACATGTAAACGCTAGGAAGCGAGGGGGGGCGCATCACATATTGAGGCCCCCCCAGCCATGAAATAGCCACCACCCCACTGGTGACTGATTAATTCACAGTGATTGTTGTGATAATATTGTTCAAGTTTATTAAATTTAATAATCTAAATACATCTTTAATCAGTGTCCTTTCAGGCCGGGTTCCGGCCTGATAGGTCGGCCGGCCTTCGGCAACCCTGGTCGTGACTATATACAGTACAACGATAATTAAATTCCTAGTCCTGCTGCCTACCGGCTCCAGTGTAAAGAATCATGGCACGTGACAGGTATTAACAGCTGTGTCCTAATCCGAAAAACATGCATGCATGTGAAAAACGCAGCAGCACTATACGGCGGCCTTTGTGGTATGGCTGAACTTTGAATTAACCCTTCATGCTAAAGTCACTATTCTGTATACCTCGTCTACGGTAAGGAAGGGAGAATATATAAATAATAATTATGAACTCAAAGAAACAGACCACAATGTACATGTCAAGTGAAGTTTAGTTAGTATACATCACATCCACGGACAACGTACCCTACATCGCTGTGCGCAAGGTCTGAATGTTCAGATGATTTCGTCATAATCTTCATTTGGAGAGGAAGGAGTGACATTTTTCCTTAACTGATACGCCTTGTTACTTTCTGTTAAAATGAATTCCGTGTTGTATCCTTGGCTACTTATAATTTCAACTGCCACCGCAGACTCATTCATAGGACTAAGGGGCAATGTTTGAGCTGTCTTGTAGGTTCCAGATTCATCTTTAGCTGTTTCGTTTGCATTGACATTTACGTCCACAAATTTTTGCTTGTGTTTTCGAAGGTAGCATTGGACGACAAAAATGATTGGCACGATAACAAGCAGTACTCCGAATAACAGAGATGCGATAGCAGATATAATCGTAGTGATGGAGGCAGACGTTGACGATGATGATGATGATGATGGTGGTGATGAGGCTGCAATCAACAGTGTCACAATGTGCAATAATGGAACACTGCGTGGAACCCCCTGCCATTTACATGCATTCATGCCTTTTTAACCTCTACGGGCAAGTCTCTGAATGAGCTAGCTAGGATATATATACTTCATGATGTATCCATGGTGTATAGTGGTGTAAAGTGGGGGTGCAAATGGGGTGTACAGTGGGGTGTAAGTGGGTGTACAGTGGGGTACAAGTGGGGTGTACAATGGGGTGTACACAGGGGTATACAGTGGGGTGTACAATAGGATGTACAGTGTTGTAAAGTGGGTGTACAGAGGGTGTACAGTGGGTGTACAGTGGGTGTACAGTGGGTGTACAGTGAGTGTACAGTGGGTGTACAATTGGGTGTACAGTGGGTGTGCAGTGGGTGTACAGTAGGTGTACAGTAGGTGTACAGTAGGTGTACAGTGGGTGTACAGTGGGGTGTACAGTGGCGTGTACGGTGGTATGACATTTTGCCCTGATGCATGAGGGGATTATTTTAATATGCATACATTACAGTGCATGCTCGATAGAGGATCTGTATTTGTGCTGGTACTCACCATTACAACTTTTAAGGTCAGCAAGCAGTACATAGTTTTCTCTACATGAACATCCGTAACTTCCAAAGCTGTTGGTACATATTTGGGTGCAATTTCCATTCATAGCTGAGCACTCGTTAATATCTTGAAAGGGGAAAAATTAATACAAAATTAACAACAGATCCAACTTATTAGACAACATAATCCAGCCCTCTTTCTGAAAGATAATTAAACTTCATGCAAGTGCAGGTCACTTTATAGATTGGCCAGGGATATTTCACTAACTCATAGGTGTTGTGTTGTGTCTCATCCTCTCAAGTGAAACTGCATGTTTCTACTGTAAGGTAATGGTCACAACTGACCTAGAACATACTATGGCATGCGCTGTAATGTATTCTAAGTGCCAATTTGTCTGGCACGATATAATATGATTTTTCTTGCCTAGACACCAGATTGGTACTGGCCAACTCTGCGGCACTAGTGCAGCTGGAGTCAGAAGTGGGATCATGTAAAGCGTTGAGAACTGAGAGGGACAAGAGGACCTAGCAACTAGTGGTAAGGTTGTGTTCCGAGTCAATGGTCATAGGTGTGGAAGACTACGATGGAACCATTGGCATTGCTGGGCATGTCTACAGGATGGACTTTTCAACAGTAGGAGCAGCAATTTGGAGCTTCGAAGCAAAGGTTTAACAACTCATAAGCAGGTATTGGAGTACAATGTACATGTGGGTCAGAGGACGGGACAACACACCAGAAGGTGGCCTGTAGACAAACACAAAAATAAGTATGCATGACAGTTTTGCACAACTGGGAACTTCTCCTGTCTACTATATTGCTGGCCTATCAGACAAATGTATACGTTACTACACATTTGATCTTATGTTTGGACGATCTCCAGGTCGTACTCTTTCATATTCCTGTGCATTTGAGAGGGTGAAAGGTCGCATGAGGAGACAGCAGCACCACCAAAAGGATATCTATGACCACTCTGTACATGGTTGATATGCTACTAGAGATCTAGTATCTATGTATAACAGTGCAGGGGATGCTCTCGTAAATTGCATAAGCCATGGGAAAGGCCATTTCGAGTGGTAGAAATTTTCGTCCCAGCAGTCTATAGAATTTTGCATTGTTCTAATAGTATTTGGAAACATACAGTCCACTACAATCGTCTGAAGCCAGCACCAAAGCCCAACACAGATGGAGTTTGTAGTGTATCTGCAGAACTCAGAGAATGACACACATAGCAGCAGGGATGTTGAAGTTGAGCCAGCTGGTGGTCAAGCATAAATAACACCAGAACATACTGTTGGGGATGAGGTAGCTACTGATGTAGATCCTTTAGTCATGGAGGAAAGGGTTCCCTGTGCTACTTGGTCCAGATGTACCGAAGCCCCCCCCCCCCATTATCGTGACCCCTGAATACTTCCAGATGACCACATATGAGGATCTGACTGGAATATAAGGACTAACCCTTATTGGATGGTGGGCAGTGTAACACATGGACGCAACTGACCTTTGGACTGCTAGAGCATTCCATGTCATATGCTGTATTACATTCTAAGTACCATTCTGTCTGACACTATTATATATATAGTCAAGCATGTATGTATGATCTCTTCTAAACTGACCAACTCAGTGTTGCTTGTGTGACTATCATTATACCATAAGTGTGTTTGTGTGCATACATCTACATAGTAATTCTGTAATGCATGATTGCTGATGCTGTTGACAGAGACCAGCAGTTTAAACTCACCATTGCAGTCTGTATTATCAGCTGCAAGTTGAAATCCAGGTTTACATGAACAATAAAAACTTCCATTAGAGTTCACACATATTTGAGAGCAGTATCTGCTATTAGCCAAACATTCGTTGATATCTAGTGCCGAGTGAAGAATTAAGAGAATTGGAAAGATATCCATTACATAATTAATGGCACAACTTAATAACCTACCATAGCAGGTCCTGCCATCTGTACCCAGTTCATAACCTGTGCTACAGGAACACACATAGCTTCCAGCTATGTTGGTGCAGTAAGACGAGCATGATCCATTATTGACTAAACATTCATTGATATCTGAAAGATTTCCATCAAGTTGTCATTGCAACTTCACCGCTAAATTCATGCACACATATACAAAGGGATACAAACAAGCACACGTAGACAGGGGCACACTGCACACATAGACAGGGGAATACTGTACACATAGACAGGCACACACATGTGCGTTACCAATGCAGGCCTTGCTATCATTAATAAGCTGGTATCCAGTGCTGCATGAGCAAATATAGCTTCCATTGGTGTTGGTACATACTTGTGAGCATTTTCCATTATCGGCAGAACATTCATTGATATCTGAAATAAAATATAATCCTTGCTCAGAAAATGCTTACAAAAACTCACCATTGCAACTTCGGTTATTTATTGAACTACTTTGATAGCCAACATTACATAAACACAGATAGCTTCCATTGGTATTGACACAAATTTGTGAACAGCTCTCATTGTTGGAGCATTCATTGATATCTGCATGTGTTAACAATTTTATTGATATAATGCAAATCATCCAGTAGATTTCTGGTTCTAAATTAAAATTTTGTTGCACAGCATACCATTGCAAGTTCGGCCATCATTACTAAGCTGATATCCCAAGTTACATGAGCAAACAAAGCTTCCATTGGCGTTGGTACATAGTTGTGAACAGTTGCCATTATTGACAGAACATTCATTGATACCTAAAATGAAATATACAATTACCATTTGTCCTTTAAATATACATACCATTGCAACTTCGATTATTTAAGCTGAGCTGATAACCAGATATACATGAGCACGTGTAGCTTCCATTGGTGTTAGTACAGATTTGAGAACAGTTACCATTGTTGGTGGAGCATTCATTGATATCTACCGGGTTAAACAGCAGTTGGTGATGAAAAACAGTGTGATATTTTATTTTGCACCTCACCGTTACAAGTACTGATGTCAGTACCAAGCTGAAAACCAGAGCTACAGGAACACTGATAGCTTCCTATTGTGTTGCTACATATTTGTGAGCATTTTCCATTCTGAAGTATACACTCATTGGCATCTAGGATACAAAATTAATGAAATCAAAGTGTGGTGTATGTTAAGACAGGATTAACTCTTCATGCCTCATGTTAGTATTGGCTATTTTTTTATAACTAGGGCTGAATAAGCATACATCGACTCCTTTGGTTTGGTATCAAAATTGGTGTCTGAATTTAATTTTGTTTGTTAAATCAGCTACCAATAAACAATTGATTACCGTTGCAAGTTTGGTTATCAGCACTAAGCTGATATCCCAGGACACATGAGCAAACATAACTTCCATTGGTGTTGGTACATAGTTGTAAACAGTCGCCATTATTGGCAGAACATTCATTGATATCTGAAATAAAGTATGCAATTACTATCATCTTTATATATTCTGAGATACGTACCATTACAACTTTGATTATTTGAGCTAAGCTGATAACCAGATACACATGAACACATGTAGCTTCCATTGGTGTTTGTACATTTTTGAGAGCAGTTTCCATTGAATGTTGCACATTCATTGATGTCTACCAAAAAATACATTGATCTGTAGAACAACACTTTTAGACACAAGCTTACCATTGCATGTCACGTTATTGCCATCCAGTATATAGCCACGGCTGCAGGAACATGTGTAGCTCCCATTGGTGTTGATGCATATTTGTGAGCAGTTTCCATTATGGAGGTAGCATTCATTGACATCTATTTAAGAGAATCATAAGATCATGCTGCCAATACTATGACAGTTCCATGATAGTAGTATTTATGATATTTTTGACACATGTAGGCATACCAAATCATGCATGGTACTACGTAGCATGGCTGTAGAACTGTACTTACTGTATAAATATAGTAACCACATAATAGTATTCTAACATAGCAGCGCAGTGTAAAGCTTTTGTTGTGTATGATAAAAGAGCACCTTGAGTATTGATGAAATGTCTTCTTATTTTTCTATGACAGCACAATTAGAATGATTCTTTACCTGATTTAGATCTCACATGTAGTTAGAATGCTGTGTTTGGAAATGAATGTTACTAGCTTTTGTATTTGTACATGAGTGCATGGATGTTTTGGAAACACAAGATTGTAAGCTGATGCGAAGTGTAGCTTTGATGCAAATTTAACGCAATGGAATATGCAATGTACAGTAGCAGTTCCTAAATGTTAGCATCACCTTTACCTTGCTACCAACTGGAAAATGTAGATAGGTTTATAGTGCACTAATTACTACAATCAATCTCATGTTACTAATAACCACTCTTTTTATTGTCGAAATCATTGATTTTGATTTTATTGAAGGTTTCACACCCTACTGCAAACATCAATCATTTATTAATGTGCATTTCCAGTCTGAAAGGTGGCATCGCTGAATGTAACATCACTCAAATGTATTATCACTCAAATGTAGCATCACAAAATGTAGCATAACTTAATGCAGCATCACTAACTCACTAAATATATACATACCATTACAACTTTGATTATTTGAGCTAAGCTGATAACCAGATATACATGAGCACTTGTAGCTTCCATTGGTGTTTGTACAGATTTGTGAACAGTTTCCTTTGTTTGTGGAGCATTCATTGGTGTCTAAGAGTAAATAGATTGATCTGTAGAACAACACTATTAGACACAAGCTTACCATTGCATGTCACGTTATTGCCATCCAGTATATAGCCACGGCTGCAGGAACATGAGTAGCTCCCATTGGTGTTAATGCATATTTGTGAGCAGTTTCCATTATTAAAGTAGCATTCATTGATATCTATTGATGCAATGGGATCAGAAAAGCATGCTGCCAATACTATGATAGTTTCCATGAACATACATAGCTACCATTGAATATATTTTTGAACAGGCACCCACTACCATCTGAGCAATAATTTACTAATGGTATAATATTTTCATATCTTCTATCAGGCATGTATATACATGTAGACATTGCAAAACATGAATAATACCAAGTCTCTTAACTTAGTTGTGGAGCTGTGCTTGCTATGTTTTTAAACTATACTAGTAAACACATGATAGTATTCTATCATAGCAATTGCAGTGTAAGATTACTGAAGTGATATTATGACCAAAGAGAGTCATGAGTTTTGATGAATTATCTTCTTGTTGTTTTATGACAGCATAAGAATGATTCATTACCTACTTTACATCTCATACACATGTAGTTAGAATGCTATGTTTGGAGATTAATGTTACTAGGGCCTTTGTATTTTTACAACAAGTGCATGAATGTTTGTAAACATAGCATTGATAAGCTGGTACTAAGTGTGCTTTGATACATTTTGAACACTGAATCATACCAGAGCAATTTCTTTGGTTGGCATCAAGGCTGTACCCAGGATAGCAGCTGCAGTTGTTTCCCATAGATATGTCAGTACACAACTGCTCACATCCTCCATTGCTAACTGCACACTCATTAACGTCTGCAACAACAATGATATGATAGAACCTATAGCACTACAAGAAACCCTTACCAAGGCTAATGTGAAGAGTGACGCCATTCGTTGTGCTGTACGTGTACGAGTTTGTATTGATTGTTGTTCCTGGTAGTGACGTACATGTTCCGGTGTCTAGAAGAATGCTTGTGGTGGATGTGCCAGCCACGCCCAGTCTTGCTGAGCTCTGCACACAAACCACAAGAATGTCGCCTGGCTGAACGACATATTGTGGGGATATCGTAAACTGGCTACAGGCATACGCAGAAACATTTCTAGCAATATTGTATGTATCCAGTGATTCAGCTATCAGTGTGTAAGTTGTACCATACGAAAGCCTGTAAACGCCGAAGTTTGTGGTTGATGATGTAGCTGAAGTACTGCTATAGTAGCACATGTTCCACTGTGTGGCATTCCCTGGACAGCTGATATCAGTGGGTACATCAACAAAAGTGCCACTCCTCTGTGAATACGATGCTGCAGTTGTCTGCACAAGGTCATTACCAAACCGGGAGCACGTCTGACTTCCGTGGGCTGAGAAATGACAAATAAAGGAGATATAAGTATTCTCGATTACCTTGATTCGGCTTACCTTTAGTCATGTAGCAAGCAGCCAGTAAATACAAAATGTAGCCTCCCATTCTGAGGTAGGTATAAATGCATGTAAACGCAGATGTAGGTGAAATCTGTATGCAGCTGAAATATCGATACCAAGGATGCCATGTTGTAACAAACCCTTGTTATATATTCTAGATCGCTTGTATTTTTATCTAAGAGCAGGTTCGATGCACTTACAGAAACCGGACTCGTGTTGTGCTAAAGGTGACCTACCCCAGAACAAATGACATTTTAGCAACAGAAGACTATGGTATGAATCCGGCACACCTCCTAGTCGAAACGGCCACCTGACAATCCATAGGTGATCCCATGTGTTCAAGCAGCCTTGGCTAGCTTTGGAACTGTCACGTATTCGTACTTATGTATTACTGAGCGCTATTATAAGACAGCATGGTTAATACCTCATTTAATACCACGACGTACCTAATGGCTAACCTGACCATACAAGCGTCTGCTATGGAAACACCGAAAGCTAGAAGACAAGCTCAGAACAAACGATTCACTTATTGCCTTTATACAACTTATGTGCATGGTATAACCTTTCCGTGTGATTTGGCCTCATCTCATAACATGTGTACCTAGATTGCACCGATTGGTGGGAAGACTAATACTTGCATCGGTGCACCTACGCAGTTTAATTTGCACTAGCAGCTTAACGTACATGGTTGGCCAACAATTTCACCTCGGTCCACATGGAACGAGCGTGGTGATATCATTAATACATGTACTTGGTCAAGGACGCCGCAGCGCATTCACTGCTGCCCACCCCAATATTAGGTAGTAATCATGAGTTGTTGACGTGGTAATGTTATGCAATGTTAAATAATTTAAAAAAAACAAACTCCTGCAAATACGTTAATAACTGACAGAACATTTCACACACACACACACACACACACACACACACACAGACACAGACACACCCACACACACACATACACACACACGCACACACACGCACGCACGCACACACGCACGCGCACACACACACACACACACACACACACACACACACTATGCGCCTATCATTGTTTACTTGAGACCCTCCTTGTATGACTATTACCGCCACACAGCATTTGACCTTCTCTAGCCCCCAAGCAGCATGGGCTATTTGATTTAATGAAGGTCAGTCAAATCACAAAGCCCCAAAGCATTCATTGCTGCTCACCCCTATATTAGGTAGCAATCACGAGTTGGTGACATGCTTGCGCTGTTATTATGCAATGTTAGATAATTTTTAAAAGCATGCTCCTGCAACCCTTACCACTTCAACAGGGAGTTGGTTATAATAGTTGGGTGCCCTGTACACTGCGTTCTGGATAATTATGCCAGACCGATGCCGTTGGACATTATTACTGAAATTAATTAATGTTTAGGAGACCGATGTTCATGTGGAGGCTGATTGAGGTCAGTGAGTTCAATGCAGTTCCACTGACGGATCGAGAAGCTGGGCCAATCTATGCACATCCGTACCGTGCATGTATATATTATATAATTATAAAAAATAATTATCATACATTATAGTATTACAACACGACCCAAACGCAACACACACCTGTCGATACTCAACACCTGGCATAACTAAGATGCTTAGAATTACATGTATACAAGCTTATTACAGATGCAATTTCAAATTGACGCTTGCCATTTAAGTGGCAGATGACTAGTCACAAAGTCACAAGCGCAAAAGCACAACACAAAAACATGAATTCGAAATTTGAACTACAAGTTAACGTCTAGCCTGCATCTGCATGTACTAGACTAAGTGGACTTTCACACACACACACACACACACACACACACACACACACAATATATATATGTATACATAAATAAGTAAATAAATAAAACGAGCGCTAGCACATATTGCTGTTAACACACGACGGAATATTAGGCAGATGCGCATTGGACGTGCTGGTGTGCAGATTATTATTGGCTCTGTATATTTTATGGACCTACCTAATTTTGACTCTTGAGCTCTTGGATAATGCACTCTCGCAACCAGATACCTGTCATTTATTATTTATTGCCCCAATATGTTGCACCGGATGTGGGAGAGGGGCGTGTTCTTCTGTAGCTGACCACCCGCGTATAAACACCACCATTAGAACCCTTGAGTCTTGACTCTATCTCAAAAACGAATACACACAATTTATATATTAAACTGCGCACGCACCCTCAAAACATGGCGAACGACAAATACTGGCGTCCCTGTCACTGGAAATCTAATTGGTTCGCGATAATTTTGGTCCCGGTGTAGGAGCGATGAAGGTTCCTCCCTTTAAATGCCCCCCTCCCCCCCCCCCCCCCCCCCCCCCCCCCCCCCGGCCGCATTTCCATAGCGATTTGGGGGCCGGCTGGCCTACAAGTGCTATGGAATTGGCCCCCTACCCCATTTCACTAGCGATTTGGCTAGTGAAATAGGGCCCCCCATATTTAAATGGTGCTAGTGCACTGATTGCACAAAAACTATTTGTCATTCAAACACAACAAACATTGTATTTCTACCGTCTTTTAATAGAATCACATTCAGCACACTGAATCTTTTTGCCTGATTTAGCAGTTATAGTTTTAAAAAATAATGATAATAATCAGCAGCCTTTGACGTTACAGTCGCTTCACCCCTTACTCCCGTATCCCTTGAACAATGTCAGTGCATCTGTGGGGGCAGCTGCTTATGCTGCTGAATGTAGATGCATGCTGCCAACAACACCAGGTACCAGGAGTTAGGATGGTTGTGTATCCCCTTAGCTGTAGAAACTTATGGCAACTGAGGGAAGGAGGCTCAGAGTGCTTTTTTTTTCTTTTTCCCGGCTTGCTTCTCTGCGCTTTCCATCAGCCAGGCCATCCCCAAACCCAAAATGCTGAACTAAATGTATGGCTGCTACAATGTGTCACTGGTGAGGTCTATGGCAAGAGCCATCATGGGAAGGGAAGTTGTTCAAGGGTAGGTTAGTGGAACTGTTGATGTGTTTTTAAGTAGAACTGTTGATTCATTGAAATAAATAGTATAGCAATAATGTGTCTGTGTTGCACTTATGTATATGGGGATTATTTATTATGTAATAATTATATAATATAATAATGAACCTTTACAATCACTGACAACAAGTATGTCATAAACACCCTAAACCCTACCCCCACACACCAATTCACACTGTGAAGGCTACTTTCAACCCATGTCCTCTGCATGCTGCAAGAGCAAGGCTCTAGCATTGCATTGAACTGAGGTAAGGTTAAGCCTCTGGTAAATGTTTGTGATGGCCTTTGATTTGCTGCATTGCAGCTGCAGGCCCAGGCGGGCTGCCAGGTGAGAGACTGAGCACTGCGCTTCTTCACCCCAACAACCATAGGTCTCCACTGCCAAGGGGACACAGACCCAACCTAGCTCTCTGCACTTCTGATTGTTGGCCGTATGTTTTTGCAAGCTTCGGCATTACCAGCTGCTGACCCACCTGTAGCTCCCGCTTCATTCTATGTCTTGGAGTTAAGCGGAGAGACTATGGTTAAATCAAAAGCAGTTGGCTTGTCACTCAACCAGTTGGGCACCAAGATGTCTGCTGGCCGGCTATGTGAGCTATCAGATCCTGACCCATGGCCTACTTCAAGTTGCCCACACAGCCGAGCCCTATGACAGAATTGGGCAAAAACATCCCTCAGGGCATTGTGGCACACAACAACATCACCACCCCGTTTGCACATCATAGCATGATGCCCCAGAGGATCCAGCTGGTGGTCAGGGCAGTAAGGGCAATGTACCTGTGGTGATGTGTCCGTCCCAAGCCACCATTTTAAGGCAGCCTGGAACTCTTCTGGCTCCAAGCTAAGATTAAGTCCCTTTGATGGTATAACAGCTAGCCAAGATGAAGCATGATGCGAAGAGACCGATAGCAGACGGGCACGGTTGGCTGGAGATGAGGTGAGGTACAACTGGTCAAATTGATGGTCATCAATCCTGCTAGATAAGTTCTTTTGACTGAGGCCAGAATCAAGCAAAGACTCAACTGAGACAGAACTTGCAGGAGGAACCAAGCTGTTGTATGTGGTAATGCCTTGCAGAGTGAAGTTACCACGAGGATCTGCACAGCCAGCTTTGATAATTGATGCCAAATAAGCAGCTGAACAATGTAATGCCAACTTACAGAGGCCTAGCCCACCTCTACTAAGGCTCAGCTGAACTTGCAGCCAATCAGAGTCTGAAGCACCAATTGCAACCAATCAGTGAAGTATCGACAGACCTCCTCATCAAACGATGCTAGACCTTCAGACACAAGAGAGGGTGGCGTGGAGTGAGCTAAATGAACCAGCTTACAAAATGAGGCACAATGACGTAAGAGAAGAAGTGCTATTTGACGATCTGTAACCAGCTCCGGACTGCGAGAGTGAGGGAGAAAAAAATTAGGGCTTAATATTGGGAGGGGGGGCCGAAGGTCCGCTACGCCCTTCAACTTTTCACCCCCTCTCCGAATCCGCCCTCAAATTGCACCCGTCCCTCCCTCCCGACACTCTTCATTGAAAGTTTAGTTGGTCCGTCCCTTTCGGGTCGACGCCATCTTCGAAAAGGGGGCGCCTGCGGCGCCATACTCTCTATTCCTAAAGCTCCCACCTCCGACAGCTGGGACAGCAACCTGTCTGCCTTGGACCTCTTTTGAGCAAGGAATTTGACATGAAATATGACATCTCCAATAGGTGCACCCAGGATCTCAAAGTTAGACTCATGAGACCTCTTCGTGCTAGCCAGAAAGCCATCCAAATCTCCTTGAGATAAAAACTCACACTTGCTAGTGTTGATCCTTATCCCCAGGGGTGGGCCAACCTGCTGAATGAGGAGAATAGCCCGCTGCTTTAGGACCTGCAAGAGTACCATCATCAAGGTACCACATGTTAAACAAAAGCTCAGAACACTCGCTATCAGAAGCTATAGTTTATGCAGAACTAGAATGGACACAAAGGGTCTCCCTGCTGAACTCCTTGTTCAGATCCAAGAGTGCCCATGGAGTGCCACAAGGTGGAGTGTTGTCCATAACACCAAAAACCCACCTGAAAATATCAGGGAAGTGAGTTGCACACTCCTCTAAAAGGGCTTGCCGTGATATCTCATTAAAGGCATTCCTAAGGTCAATCTTGCAGGCAACAAAATCATCATCCTCCCAATGTTCCGAAATACAGAGCCGCAGACCATGTACTGACTTTTCAGCCCCTGCTGGACACACCACTCCAAGCTGGAAAGGACCAAAAAATTCAGATGCATTGACTCTAGAAATGATGCAGAGACATTTTCCTGTTAATCTTCTCAGTGCCTCTCCAACAGCAATTTGGCCTTGTCACTTTTAATCAAGGCCGTGAGTGAGCCACCAGCAAGAAACTTTGCTACCCGGATTGGGGCTCTACCACTTGCTAAGATGTTAACAATGGCCCTGAGAGAAGAACAGATGGAGATAGGAAGATGGACTTCAGCTGCTTCAATTAAGTGCTGTATTTGCATACCTGAGGGGCCTCAAGCACTATCTTTAGGATATTGACGAAGGACAGACATGATGTCAAAGTCTGGAGGCAACTTGAAACCTTCTGAAGGTAATGTGACTTCAGGGCGTGTAGGAACTGGGCCTCTGGGGTGTGTTTGTTGTAACAGGTTCCAAGTCTCAGGAGTGGTGGGAGCAATCCCAGAAGAGGAAAGAAATTTGCATGCCTTCCCCAGTAACCCTTCTCTAGCCTTAGAAACTGCCGACTGAACTTTCCTGTCTGTTTCCTTTGTTTGCTGTTTACATGACTTGGAGTTAGCCTTCCTGGCATGACCAGAGGCATATCGCCACAGGGAAGCCAGGTGACCATCCAACCACCGCCTGCAAAGCTCCTCAGTGGAATGAGGCTTGTGTTGATGACCACTGCGATGAGATGCCCGCAACACACACTTTGGCAGCATGAACAGCTTTAACCAAGTCTCATCTGTGTTGGAATGGCATATGGATCTCAGTGTGTCTGACAGGGCTCGAGCAAAAGAGGATCTAGCTTTTTGAGGTATGTGATGAATTGTGGCACACTGTAAAATTCCTCAAAAGATGGGAGAGGGCCATCCAGCTCTGATTCATCGCTGTTCCCTCCTGGCCATGAACAGGTGGGATGGAGGCTACTGAGACCTGGGATGGCCCTAAACGTATAACTAACCCACTACATTGAACGGAATGGGACCCAAAACGAGAATCGGCGACTATTTGGTGACAGTGAAGGCAAAGAAATGAATCCTGCTCCTGCAGCCACTCAAGGGGGACATCACATGGAAGGATATTCTGGGCGTAAAGTGTCATGTGAGCCTTCCACATTGACAGGTTTCTTTTAAAAAAATTTTTTTTTTACATATATAAATATAATAATAATACAATACACATATGCAACAAAAGGACTAATATTACAATAAGTTCTACGGATCTTCCACAGATGATCCTGCTCGAGACAGGAGTGCCCGTGCGTTGGCTCGCATCAAAGTCAGGCTAAGCCTGCCATACAATAGACAGGTAGCATGGGACTTGTAGCAATTTCCCCTGGTGGCTAGGCGAAAGATTGCATGGCTTCTGCACCCCTGTACCCATAAGTCTCCACTGCTATGGGATACATGTCCAGCCTAGCTCTGAGCACTTGGCATCATTAACATTGTGCTTGCGCACCTCAGCTGCCAGAGCTGCAGATCCACTTGTCACACCCGCTTCCAATAACGTAGCATAGATATGACAGTCAGATCTAGAGCTGCTGGTTTGCCCAAATCCCAATGAGGGATAAAGATGTCTGCTGGCAGTGTTCTATGTCCTTCATGCCCCAAACCATATACAATAATAATTAAAGTGCAGCAGAGAATACATGAATGCATGAATACATGAATGTGTACATTATTATTATTTTATTTAGTGAAACAATGCACATAAAAAAACAATAAATGAATACACATGAAAAACTCAGCCTAACTGTTAACACTATAGCTACAAGGAATCAATACGCTGGAGATGGATTGGGCTAAGGCCTCTTTCCAGGATGGATCTTGCCACAGCTCTCACCAAGCAGATGTTTAGGCGGTCATATATGTCAGCCAGAACACTGGACTTGAGGCAGGAAAGGTGGATAGTTAAATAGGTAGCCAGTCGTGAGAACATGTGTTGGGCCTCCTTCCCCCAGTTACCATATGTTTCGACTGCCATTGTTATAACACCCATCCCATGAGAACCACGCGCGGTTGTAGAGAACAAAAGGGTACTGCCCGTCCTCGTACCCAGTCTCGGCACATGGTCTCCTTGTTCTTCTTCTTGGCAACGCATAAGGGTAGGAACACTTTTAAACAATGAAAATTTCACCAATAGCTTCAGAATAGGCTGGAAGAGCCGCTTTCACATAAAATAGTCGATGTTATATTTTGGTAAACAAACGACTATACGGTCTATATAAGACGCATAATTAGATAACTTGTAAGATGCTTTGGTGCTGCAATCGTCGTTTGGTGCATAGATATTAGACTCTAATATCTATGACTGCAACAAGCGTAGTTCAAGTTTACTTCACGTACCAGTGGACGGATATCGTTAATTAGAATCTATTAACTCGTGCCACAAGTGGAACTGAAGTGATGCAAGGTGTTCACCGAACTTAACGATTATTGACTGTCACTTGTATCGACGTATGTACTCCTTTATATACCTGCCTGTTCCGTCTGTAACCAAAAATCTTGGGGGGGGGCCGGGGGGGGCGGAATGATACTATCGCCCCCCCCCCCCCCCCCCCCCCCCCCCCCCCCCCCCTCAGTGACAAGAGTGGGGGGTAATAGCCCCTTGCCCCCTCGTCTCCGCCGCCTATGTGTTAGTGAAGTTGTTTTTCTCTAAATGCCTTCACGTCAGGAAAATAAACGAGCGAAACGACGTGCGAAATACCTTCACGTTCGAGACGATGTTTTAGAATCGGCACGGGGCATCCTACAGCGATACATTGTAGCGTGCCAGAGTGGCTCTCGTGCTGGAATGGCCTAATGAGGCGCGCCTCTAGTAAGCCGTACGGACAATTTAATTCATAAATCATGAATTTTGTACCCGGATGGATAAACTAACTATGAAATTTTCGCACGAGCCATTATATGACACGGACAGTTTATCATTTCATACTTGAGTGTCAGAATGGCTCGAGCCATTCTGGGAAGACCAGTTGCCTTACTTGAGTTTTAGAATGGCTCGAGCCACTCTGGCACGGCCAGTTACTATTTTTGACTGCCAATGTACGTGCCAAGACATTCTGGCAAGGCTCTGCAGTTACTATATTTGAGTAACTATATACTTAAGTGCCAGAATGGCTCAAGCCATTCTGGCACTGCTAGTTACTATAATTAAGTGCCAGAATGGTTCGAGCACTTCCAGGTACGTAAACAATACTTGAGTGCCATAATGGCTTGAGCCATTCTGGCCCGGCCAGTTGCATTACATGTGTGCAAGAACGGCTAGAGCCATTCTGGCCGCACAGCTGCCAGTTACTACTTTTGAGTGCAATAATGGCTTGAGCCATTCTGGCATGGCCAGTTGCATTTCTTGAAATTGCTCGAGCCATTCTAGCACGGCTGCATGGATTACTTCGTGCAAGAATGGCGTGAGCCATTTTGGCACTCTGCTATAGTAACTGGCTTTGGACCGTGGTTGGCTGTGGCTGCCTGGCATCTTGTGTTTCCGCCATGTACAGATATTGTGCTTTTTCTACAAGAGCAGCACAAAGAGCACTGACAAACTATGAATGAGACATACATTTTCGGGTGAAATATGTGAAGGCAAGGTAAGCATTCACTTCAATTACACCCAACAGGGTCTGAAATACCCACTTTTCCCAATGCAAGGTTCGCCTATTTTCTTCCAGAGCTAATCCTCCCTGCCGCAGGTGGTTGTGTACATCAACTTTATTAGCGTGAGTGAAATATGTATCAACTGTCTCAGTGGTTCTTATATGCCTTTCATACTGCCTAATCTCTGCACCATCTGTTATGGCTACTCGTTTACGAATGATATCAGCAGCATCAACATCCGAACCAACCGTATGAACGAAGAGCTTCTTTGGTGCCGATTATTTTTTTGGACCCGCGGTTCATTCCGAGCAGTAGCCATTAACCTAAATGTGCCCACAGATCTGCTTGTATGTGATGAACAAAGTACAGCAGTTGGCTCCACGAATATTTCTTTCATTAGCAAAGGCATGCAAACTAAGATACTTCTTAGGAAATTCCCTGTAGCCTGTCTTCACAAGGCCAATGAAATAAAGACAATGTTCGTACAACGCAATAGCAGTGGCTACGCTTGCAAACCATGAATCACCAACAATAATTCTCCAAGATCCAAACCACTGCTCAGTTAGCCGTAGCGTGGTTGCTGTGGACTTATTCACATGTGGACCAGTGAATTTCTTACATGACATATCTTCTTTAGATTCACAAATCTCCAAGAACAGCATTATTCCTGTAATGCCATCAGCTACGCCCACATATCATCTCCATACCAATACCCCTGGGTTTCCTCGCTATTTTGGCAACATGCGGCATTCCTTCAGGGTGCCATTCCCCCAAACCATACCACATAGACATCATTTCATCCACACATCATATGTACCCAGCATTGAAGGTATCCGTCATGTGATCATTGAAAATATTTATAAAGTTTCGAACTTTGAAGAATCTGTCATCATATGCATGAGATTGAGTTGAGTCATGAAATATCATTATAGACCAAATCTCTTTCCACCGATTTCTTGACATGCCAAACCGTTCCCTGTATGTATGGGCTATAAAAACACCATCATCCTCTTTGTTCCAATAGTCATTAATAGTTGGAAGTTTGACAACTGACATTGAAAGATGAATAGCAGCAAACGCCCAAAATTCGGAAGGTTTTATAGCCTTCTAAGTTGCGAGTGTAGGTGCATTAGCCCACTGCAAAATGGAACTAACAAGATGATCTGGAAACATAGATTCAAAGTATTGGATAGGTTGCGATTCAGTGTGCATCGTTATGGATGAAATAGGTGGTTTGACACGAGGATGCATGGCCACTTTACATGGACATACTTTGTTTAGATGTGGCGGCATGCATGCATTCCCACTTACGGCCATTGACCTCCAGTTCATCTAAAAACGTTGTCGCTTGAAACATCAACACCCGTACCCTCTTCATCTTCGTCTTCATCTTCATCGTCAGATGATGAGCTACAATATTCTATGACATCCGCTACTGAAGAGGGGCCGGGCCTTCTTAGATGCACTCATATCGAGAAATTGGCGGTCAAAAGGATTACGCGGTATTTTGTAATTCAATGTCCGTAGAAAATGTATTGACGCATTCAGAAACACTGTGCAAATAGTTTGTTATACGATACTGTATACTTTGGACTATACTTGAAATATACGCCGGATCAGTACATTT
Organism: Eunapius fragilis; assembly: GCA_963681505.1. Classification (NCBI taxonomy): domain Eukaryota; kingdom Metazoa; phylum Porifera; class Demospongiae; order Spongillida; family Spongillidae; genus Eunapius; species Eunapius fragilis. Next base: position 5,060,650 of record OY811980.1, on the reverse strand, counting down.
GAAATATACGATGTTGTACGAATACAAAACCGCACTTGCGTCACAGTTTACATAGGCAGCCATTAAAATGTAATGACCGTGCAATAACCCGTTGTGCGCTTATTACACTTGCAAATTTATTGGCCACAGCTAAAATGCTCTTCTCATCTTACAGGCTAGTGTAGCCACACTATAGAAGTGCTCCGGTTATAACTATGGCCGGTATCGGAGGGCCGGTTAATGCATACGTCAGGGGGTCACAACTTTTTTTTTTCCCTCGGGGAATAAATGGTCCGGTTAAAACCTACCTTGTCCTATAGCCACACTTGTTTAAAGATGCTGACATGATCATTTTAACATCCTTTTAGCGAACAAAAGTCAAGCTCTAGCAACTATCGGTCGACGAATGGAGCACTCAATGTATATATACGTACTGGTTACTCGACGCTGTCCCCTATCAAATTTTTTACCACAGCCACTTGCGAGCGTGAGTATATATGTATTGTACTGGTACATGATCGCATGTTAGCTGTATACTAAATTATGTATACAGCAGCATATTGCATTTATACAAATAAAAGATATGTACTTTAGAATTAGTTTACACAATGTCAGATCCTTAGGTTAGTAAATATGATTTCGGGTTCTCCAGTAATCTCATCAAGGTGCCATCGCTTCCTTGCATGGTAACAGACATGCTATGATTCAGTGTGTTGGTGATGATCTTCTTTGGTGCTCCTTCTGACATGAGCGATGGTGTAGGGCTGCTCCAATTAGGAATGCGGTTTGCTTACCGCACGTGACTTGTAAATTTTACCCAAATTGTTACAAGCTGTATCAGATATGATGCGCGTATCATTATGTGCCAGCTATGTATATCACCTTGTATCAGATATGACGCACGTATGTAGCGTGCCAGAGTGGCTCTCGTGCTGGAATGGCCTAATGAGGCGCGCCTCTAGTAAGCCGTACGGACAATTTAATTCATAAATCATGAATTTTGTACCCGGATGGATAAACTAACTATGAAATTTTCGCACGAGCCATTATATGACACGGACAGTTTATCATTTCATACTTGAGTGTCAGAATGGCTCGAGCCATTCTGGGAAGACCAGTTGCCTTACTTGAGTTTTAGAATGGCTCGAGCCACTCTGGCACGGTCAGTTACAATTTTTGAGTGCCATATAATGTACGTGCCAAGACATTCTGGCAAGGCTATGCAGTTACTATATTTGAGTTACTATATACTTAAGTGCCAGAATGGCTCAAGCCATTCTGGCACTGCCTGTTACTATAATTAAGTGCCAGAATGGTTCGAGCACTTCCAGGTACGTAAACAATATTTGAGTGCCATAATGGCTTGAGCCATTCTGGCCCGGCCAGCTGCAGTTGCATTACTTGTGTGCAAGAACGGCTAGAGCCATTCTGGCCGCACAGCTGCCAGTTACTACTTTTGAGTGCGATAATAGCTTGAGCCATTCTGGCATGGCCAGTTGCATTTCTTGAGTGCCAAAATGGCTTGAGCCATTCTAGCACGGCTGGCATTACTTAAGAACGGCTCGAACCATTCTGGCACTGCCAACAATATTTGAGTGCCATAATGGCTTGAGCCATTCTAGCACGGCCAGTGGCATTACTTACGTGCAAGAATGGCTTGAGCCATTCTAGCACGGCTGGCATTACTTAAGAACGGCTCGAACCATTCTGGCACTGCCAACAATATTTGAGTGCCATAATGGCTTGAGCCATTCTAGCACGGCCAGTGGCATTACTTACGTGCAAGAATGGCTTGAGCCACTCTAGTATAGTAACTGGCTTTGGCAGAATAGCACGAGCCGTTCTTGCACGGCCAGTTAAGTGCCATGCAGAGTGGCTCGAGCAATTCGGGAACGGACAGTTGCATTAAATTTAGTATAGCTGCATTACTGCTTGCATATACATGGCCGTGCCAGAATGGCTCAAGCCATTTCTGTACTCTAGTAATGAACTGGTCGTGCAAGTGGCTCAAGCCATTGTTGCACTCAAATATAGTAACTGCATGGCCGTGCAAGGGTGGCTTGAGCCAACTGGCACTCAATTAAGTTAAGCAACTGACCGTGCCAGAATGGCTCGGCACTTGAGAGCCATAATGCCTTGAGCCATTCTTGCATGACATGCAGTTCATTATCGGAGTGTCGAAATGGCTAGAGCCATTCTGGCATGGCCAGTTGCATTACATCAGTGCTAGATTAGCTGGAGCCACTGTGGAACGGATTTGAGCGCCAAAATGGCTCGAGGCATTCAAGAACGGACAGATACTACACTGTAAAAACCATGGTGGGTATAGCCCACTAAAACCTTAGCCCACCACTGATTCTACTGTCCCACCAACGATCCAGGGTGGGCAAGTCACACCACGGACATGGTGGGACTGATTTCTTCTCGTATAATTGGAGGAAAATTTCACCCTAGGGAGGAATTTTAAAAGAAGTTCTTGTAACTCCTCTTCGTCAACTGGTGATTAGTCTGTGGTTATCACCTCAGCATCTGTACCACCCTGCGGGAAAGCTTCATTTTCAATGGGAAGGAGGGCTTTGCGACCATATAACATTTCAAATGGTGTCTGACCAGTAGATTAGTGCCGTGCTGTACGAAAAGCAAACAAAACCCCTTGAAGAGCATCAGGCCATCTTTGCTGTTCACCTTCAAGGACTTTTAGCATACTACCCTGTATGGTTCTATTTTGACGTTCTACAAGCCCGTTAGCTTGGGGATGGTAGGCACTAGTAACCCTTTGTGTAGTGCCTGTAGGTTTTAGTAGAGAATATGAAACTGCATTGCAAAATTCCCGTCCTTGATCATTGATCTGTATACAGGTACATCCATGGCGACAAATAAGCTCATACAAGAAGACTGCCACTTCATGTGCAGTCTTGGCCTACAAAGGCTTTTCTTCTACCCACTTTGAAAAATAATCTACAACAACACAAACACATACAAATCCTTCATCTGTATGGAGTAGGCTGCACAAATCCACTCCAATTTGGTACCAAACAATACTAGGGATAGGGATTGGATGCAGTTTAGTTGCAGCCTTATCAAAACGCGTGTTTCCACGTTGGCATTGTGCACATGTTTTGACAAACTGTCTTGCATCAATATTCATTCTTGGCCACCATGCACATATTGGCATCCACCAACTTTTGAATCGTTTTATCCCGACCAGCATGACCCCCATGGATTTAGATTGGATTGTTTCCCCAGCACCTTCATGAACAGATTTCAGTACCTTGTTCCTCACCTCTACATCCTTTACTACTCTCAAGTTAGCAGGAGCTCCGCTTTTCCCTTCATCTTAACCTCCGCATACTTAAAATGCAGTATGCCTTTCAGTAGAATGTATTTACTGGACACTTTTCTTAAATTGGATTTCAAGTCTGGTCTACCTTTCATTTTCTCTGGGTAACAGCCGCTAGATAAATATGCTTCAATTGCATTGTAATCGGGTTCGTCAGCGCCATTACTTGTGGTGTCAGCATCTTCTACGTCTTTCACTTCTCCATTCATCGTATTATCTACCGTTTCATTCTCTTCTCCATTGCCTGTATCTGCCATTTAGAAATATTTCTAGGGCACCACGTAGTTGAGATGCTCTTTGCAGCTGTTTGCAGGTTGCGATCAGAGTTAACTGATTGATAATTACAGATTCCAAAATTCCAATCGGAGAGTCCATCCTACCTAGGTAGTGCGGACCGTAGGTTATATGTTACCTGACTGAGTACACCTTACCCGCGTAATTGTTTAGGTACCATGGACTCTAGAGTACACCTTACCTCCAGGCGCGGTGTACTCTAGAGTTCGCGTTACCCAGGTACCGTGTAATCTAGATTCCATTATACCTAGAGTACATTGTACCTATTACACCGGCCCGCCAAAATGTATCACGTGCACTGATATTTGTACGACAATTCTAATTAATCCATTCACATTTGAAATTGCAGCAGACGTTAATAATATATGCGCACTGAATGACCTGGAGTGTGATAGTAGCAAAATGAATCAGAAGCTGCAGCTGTGCCATAACTAATTATATAAAAGCTGCGATTAAAAGTCAGTACTCAGGTGAAGCGGGCAAAACACGAAGCATCCAATGATGAGTGTTCGGAGGAGCATTGCACCAGGACAGTTTCTATCTAAACCCAATAATCTTTGTCTTAAATTAAATGTTGTTTGGTTTAAGTTTTATTAGCATACGAATTACAGTGTTGGGTTGCTGTATTTCGTGATTGAAAATTTGCCACGAAGCAAAAGATTTAAAATTGAGAATGTAATCTGCAGTAGAAACCCAACCACATTTTCTGTGCTTCATTACAACAATGTATCATATACATGCATCCCGCCTGCTGCATATCGGATATAGTGCTTGCTGGCTTTTAAAAGAAACGGGTAACGCTATGACGCTTGACATGCACAAGCCCATACATGTAATAACTATACTTACTCACATTTCTGCCCGCTCACAACTGAAGTTGCATGAATTGACTCGTGATCAGAATAATTCATAACGATATACCATATAGACACGTAGAAGCAAAGGTACGTGCAGCAGAAATGCATGCACACTAAGAGATAAAAATATGAACAGCACACACGCCAGATAATACACATGTGTACAAAGAAAGATCACTGATGAAAAATATTGGCCGGAAAATCAGCGTTAATGATCACCTCGAACTGCTTGTCTGCTTTCGTATGCTTCATTCTGGTAGGTCTCAATGAACTCTTTCCTTGATTGATATGCCTCATTAGCTTCCGTTGAAATGACTTCCGGATCACGTTCTTGGTTACGGATGCTTTCCACTTCCATCGCTGACTCATATATGGGGCTAAGAGGCAATGCCACTCCTGTTGCGTAGATTCCAGTTTCATTTTTAGCCGCAGTGTTGAAAGTGACATTCACATTCACAACCTTTTGTTTGCGTTTTCGAAAATAGAGTTTGACGATAAAAACGATCTGCAAAATAATGACTAGCATTCCGACTAGCATAGAAGCGATAACAGCAATGATTGTAGAGACCTGGGCTGATGTTGATGATGCACTTGGTAGTGAAGCTATCACTGCATGTGTGACGAAATGATATAGTAAAACCAATAAAGGAAATTGTATATATCAAAGAACCTTTTCTATGCATTTAGGCGTGTTTCTCAGCTAGTGTAATTTGAGGTTCTCAACTGATTGTTTATAAAAATGCATGCAAGTTATTATTACATCGTAACATCGTATATAACTCTATATACTGTTATTAAACTGTAGAAGTAAACCAAACACTAGATTCAATTGATATATGGAGATACACAGGGATGCACTAAACTACTTGTGGTGCCCAATAGAGAGGCAGCATTGCCTGCTGGAGTGAAATGGGCACTCTTTGGAGATGGAATGAGAGGGACATCGGCAATAATTAAGTAACAGCCCTTGATAAAGTAAATTTTCAAATTCAAACGCATTGATGCGTGCGTATCTTGAGCAGTGAGAATTTGGACAAATGGATACTGAGGTGTCCGTTGATATAAGTCATAAATCTTGCCTATACAAATACTGCCATCCGAAGCTAGCGGATATCCTGCATTGCATGAACATTCATAGCTGCCTGCTGTGTTGCTGCATATTTCTGAACAGTTCCCATTCATTGTGGTACATTCGTTTATATCTACACAAAAGAGGACAGTTGCACTGAGCATGAAAGTCCTGCATGAAGCATTATTTCTTTACCATAGCAAACGCTACTGTCAATTGATAGCATGTAACCAGCTGGAGTCACAAGAACATAAATAACCTCCATCAGAGGTGGTAGTGCATGTTGATGGACAACCATTATTATTAATGGAGCAATTATTGGTGCCTAGTGATTGGAGTAAACCGAAAAACACTTAACCGATTTCGCATAGATGTATTTACCGTTACCAATGAATTTTACCAATTTGAAGTTACTCATGTTCACGGCTTCAGATTATGTTGTTGAAACCCCTTCCAGCTACCTAAGATTCCTCTGTTGCCTCATTTAGTTGTTTTTGGACAACTCTACTTTAGCTAAACAAAAATATTCCGACGTCAATCGGTTAATTCATGTAGCAGATCCTTTTGTCGGCACCAAGTTGATAACCTGAGCTGTACTACAAGAACACACATAGCTTCTAGCAATGTGTATGCAATTAGCATAATCCATTAATTGTTAAACAAACATTGAAATCTGGCACAATCCGGCGTTATATCATTATAACAATATAGAGAAAGTATGTTGCAGTGTGACGGTCAAATGAAGCAAAAATATCATGGTCCATGCTCAAGTAGATATGTCTTTCTATCTGCTATATTTGGATAAAAGTTTTATATGATTTTATCACTGTTCAAAGCCTCAATTTTTCAAGTTAAATGATTATTTGTTTGAATTCAACAAGTAAAGAAAAACATTCTCGAACGAGAAAGTTGGTGAGATATAGGAATTGGAGGCAATGGTGGTGTAAAATGGAAGGGAACAAGGTTTTGAGAAAAGGGTAATGAGACAAAAATCCTATATTTAGCACTTCTTTTGGTTCTGTTACATTTACACGTGCTAAATATAGGATTTTTATCTCATCACCCTTTTCTCAAAACCTTGTTCCCTTCCTTTTTACTCCACCATTGCCTCCAATTCCTATATCTCACCAACTTTCTCGTTAGAGAATGTTTTTCTTTACTTGTTTCCTCTATTTTTTTATTATCATTTTTATCGATTATTAATACTGCCCCTCCCCCCTCGCTCCCCCGTTTCAATTACCGTCACGAGCAGACGCCCACTTTTGTTTGGGATCACTGTAAGGAACGCGGGAGAATTCTAACTCGTCGTCTGCTCTCCTCTTTTGTTTGCACAATTCTAAATATACGTAAATGTCGCCATGGGAACGCTTCTATTTAACACTACGCATTACGTAATGATAATGTATGTCAGTTTTATGCTTTATTCATACATCTGATACTTGAAGATGTCCTTCCAGGAGATTCTAAAGCGATTGGTATAATTGGCGCTCTTTAAAACCATTCCTATCCGGAGTTATACTCACCCGAGAAGAAGAATTAGAAGACGGCGACGACGACGACGACGGAGAAGAATTGGCGTGGGGACGAGATAAAACACGAACTTTTTTGTTCTCTTAAAGCAAACAGTTTGAAGACCGGAATAAAACATTAAAATGACCGCCTTTGCCTTCTGGATCGATAGGAACAAAGAGCTAAACTATCCGTTTCTTGGTACGCGAGTTATACGCGGGTCGCGTTTTTTTAATGATATTCACGACCCGGGTCAATTCCTATATAGGAACTACTACCGTAGTTCCTGATATCTTAGGCTCAATTTGGACGCGTTGATTTTTTTTACTGTGGAGTTTCAGGCATCCTTAACAACCTTCCACAACTTTTGTCAGCGTTCCATTCTCAAAATACACGTTTCTTACGTTTTTGCGGTTTTTACGTTGCTTGTGTTCAACATGCGGTAGCAAAAACAACAATGAAATATGAAATAACTGAAGTAGCTCATGATCATGTTTCGCTAGCCCCTTAGTACAAAATGTCTATTTCAAATGAGTACTCGAGCCTCGAGTCTTGAGTTGTCACTGGAAATAATACAGTTTTAAATATTCAGTTGTGAACAGATTATAGTTATATTTGCTACCGCATGCGTGTTGCCATAAGCTACCTTTAAAGAATAAAAACTTAAGGATCGTGTAGTTGAGAACAGATCACAGAAAAAAGATGCGGAAAGTTGTCTCAAATCCCATAGAAACTGGCTGAAGTGGAAAATAATCAACCCGGTACCGAATTGAGTCCGAAATAGTGATTTCAAATAATTAACCCTCTTTTAACTCGAATAATTGAAGCTCTGTACAGTGATAAAATCAGAGAAAATTTTATTTCAGTATTGCAGATTTTAAAAGCTATCTACTAGTGCATGGACATGATATAAGGACATGATATTTCTCCGCTTAATTTGTCCATCACATTGCAATATACTTCCTCAATGTTGTCCCCCACTATAATTCAGACATCATTGTTACCATTGCAAGTCCTGCTGTCAACATCAAGGTAATAACCAGCAAAGCAGGAGCAGAAGTAGCTTCCATTAGTATTGGTACAGGTGTGCGAACAATCTCCATTCAATGTTGTGCATTCATTTGTATCTATATAACATAATAGATGCAGACAAATGTTAAATTATATTTGTAAATATATGATTTTCTAAAGTTTGTAGATTCAATATTCTTCAATACATACAATTTTTGTCATAAAAACAATGTCCTCATGCATGGAAATTACTTGGCGCCAAAAGAAAAATATTCCAAACAATAAGCATACTTTCAATAATATGCACTTGTTAATGCTGTGTGTGTGTGTGTTTGCGTGTGCACGTGTGTGTGTGTGTGTGTGTGTATGTGTGTGTGTGTGTGCGTGTGTGTGTGCGTGCGTGCGTGTGTGCGTGTATCCATATGTTTTTTTTCTAGACGCGCATTTTTTATTTTTTATAAGCTGGGAAGAAATTATACATAGTAATTAGATAAATAATATAGTTATACATGTAAAGTGCTTTTTTTTTACCTATATATGCTTATGAATTTTATTAGGAAGTGGTTTCATTGCAATGCCACTAAGTCAGTCAACTGAGCATTGTCACAAAAATCTGCAAATCTCATAATGAAACTTATGAATCATGAATTGAGTAGTAGTGTCACTTAAGTTATTCAAGGCTACATACCATAACAACTGCCATTCTGTACGGTTTCATTCAGTCTGTATCCTGAATAGCAGCTGCAGTTGTTACCCAGAGGGAGGTCATTACACAATTGTGCACATCCTCCATTGTTAACTGCACACTCATTGACATCTTGGGAAGTTAAAAATAAAAGTTGCTTACTCTTAACATTACTTAACCTTACCAAGGCTAACGTGGAGAGTAGCTCCAGTGAGTAGTGAATACACACCAGCTCCTTGGCTAATATCAATGGGGCTTGAAGGTAGTGATGTGCATGAGGTAGTGTCTCGTAGTACAGAAGCTCCATTGACAGAGGCACTTATTCCTAATCTCCCTGGTCCTCCACTAGATACCCTTGTCTGCACACACACCACAAGGATGTCTCCTGGTAGCACAATATATTGCTGTGATTGTGGTATTGGAAACTGGCTGCAAGCAAACGCTGGGCTGTTTTGGGCAACTGTGATGGTGAACATTGTAGAAGACTTGTTAACTAGGTTGTACACTGTGCCCGATGAAAGTCTGTAGACACCAAAGTTTGTGATAGATGATGGGTCAGAAGTACTACTGTAGTAGCATATGTTCCATTTTGTGGCATTTCCAGGACAGTTTAGGGAAGATAATATGTTGATAAATGTGCCAGATCTTGCAGATGCTGTTGCCTGAATGAGGTCATTCCCAAACCTCGTGCAGGTCTGACTTCCAAGTACTGAAGAATAAGAATATAGCAGGAAGCAATTTAATAAAATGAATGCGGTATTGATAAGAACATACCTGTGGATATACAGAAGGATAAATAGAACCACTTAAACTGTGCCATGAGTTGCATCCTGTTTATTTATGACAACCACTCATTATTGAAGATATCAAGTGCCCCCATTTAAATCCACACTCTGCCATGTAGCTACAACTAACTATGTACCGCTTTGAACCTTTCAAAGACACAATGAATGCTGATGTATACATGTATTAAAATGTTTTTTATTTTTTAAAGAAGTATCAATGTTTTTTTAAAGCTATATTATTCATTATGCGGTGCATGTCTGTACTCAGTCCACCCTAAACGAGGGCAGTCATGTGTTTCTGATAAAGGCGACGTTTGCATACATCGTTCTAGTGACCTATATAACAGTAGCCAAATAAGTGAGGCACCTTCACATGCATGCATATGTACATCAATCCTCTAGGGTGCAGAGTTATCATCGATACTAACTCATTTCCACACATTCACAGACATAAACACCACACACATACACACACATATACACACACATACACATGCACATGCACACACACACACACACACACACACACACACACACACACCTTTTTCATCACTACTCAGTACTGATATTTTATCCAAAGTGAGCGTTACAGCTGTGTCAGCAGCTTGAAGTAATTAATGAAACATGCTGTTAGTGATCCCCAAGTGCAAAGAAATTGGTTGGGTCTGTACAAGAATTACGCATGTTGCCAATATGAAACAATGTAGGCAAACATATATATCAACTAGCTTGGAACATGTTTTACTGCTAGAGCTCTGCTAGCACAGAGTGCAGCAAGATTAAAATGTTGATGTATGTATGCATGAACGTTATTACCAGTTTGAATTTAAAACAAGTATTAATTGTCTGTGAAGACAAGCTCACATGCAGTAGACATGGAGTAGAACATCTCAACACTAAGGAAGAATTGTTAGACATTATTATTGAGATGTAGATTTAAATGGGGGCCATCAATGAAAATTCATCATTAACATTCAGACATGCGTGATTAAAAACAGTAAGTGTCTCAAATAAATTCACTTTTACGTTTCGTTAATTAAAACCAAATTACATGACCACTACATATAATATAGTACGAATCATAAGCATATTTGTGAATAAGTCGTATTAACATTTTAAATATTTTACTTTTCAAGTTCTCCGGCCCCTTCTGAATACAAATATACATACAACTGTACAGACAGATTGCCATCCCCCCCCCCCCCCCCCCCCCCCCTCCCTCCAAATCACGATATAATTAATTCTGCCCAGCTAGGGCGAGCGCGTAGGTATTAGGGACTCCAGGGTTGAGTTACCTTTGCGTGCACATTAGGGGGCACTGAAATATAATTCATTGCTGACTAAATGGCCCGCTCCTAGCTCCCGGCTCCCTGGTGAAAAGTTTTGCAACACACAACGTTCCATATTCGTATTTTTCCCCCACTTTTCATATGAGGTCTAACCTAAAACCCCCTCTTTCAGAAAATCCTGTATCCGCCCCTGTGCCCCATAGCCTTCACTACATAATCCTGTCCCATAGCCTTCACTACATGATCCTGTCCCATAGCCTTCACTACATGGTCCTGTCCCATAGCCTTCACTACATGGTCCTGTCCCATAGCCTTCACTACATGGTCCTGTCCCATAGCCTTCACTACATGGTCCTGTCCCATAGCCTCCTCTACATGGTCCTGTCCCATAGCCTTCACTACATGATCCTGTCCCATAGCCTTCACTACATGATCCTGTCCCATAGCCTTCACTACATGATCCTGTCCCATAGCCTTCACTACATGGTCCTGTCCCATAGCCTTCACTACATGGTCCTGTCCCATAGCCTTCACTACATGGTCCTGTCCCATGGCTTTCACTACATGGCCCTGTCCCATAGCCTTCACTACATGATCCTGTCCCATAGCCTTCACTACATGGTCCTGTCCCTGAACCCAAAGTCCTTGTTTAAACCACTCAATGGATTTGACCATACAGAGAATAGTATGGGATCCATGTAGTGGTCAACATGAGCATGTCACTGTGGCCATGGGACATGAGCATATATAGTGGAGGCCGTGGGACATGAACATGTAGTGAAGGCCATGGGACATGAACATGTAGTGAAGGCCATGGGACATGAGCATGTAGTGGAGGCCATGGGACTCTTCTGGAAGTGCTTAAGGTGTATGTGTGTGTGTGTGTGCACACATGTGCGTGTGTATGAGTGTGTATATGTGAGTGTGTGTGCGTGTGTGTGTGTGTGAATATGTGCTTAGGTGCGCATGGTAACACTTCCAAATATCAATTCTAGCAATAATTTATAACTGCTTGTAAAGATGATCAGCAATAGTCATGGGATACAAAGATAGTGAGTACTATGGGACATTGGCATGTAATGGAATATGGGACATGAGTACATGTATGTAGTGGGCCATAGTACATCATGTAGGTATATGCTCATGTCCCACGGCCTCCACTACATGATCCAGTCTCATAGCCTCTACTAATATTCTGATGCCCCTTTGCAACAGTGCATGCAAGAGTACATGCAACACCTCAGTCCTGGACCAGTACATGCAACACCTCAGTCCTGGACCAGTACATACAACACACCAGTCCATAACATACAATACACCAATCCAGTACAGGGTCGTTGTCAGACTTTCGAAGGGAGTGGGTCAGATATGTGTGAATGTGTTTACCATGGCCTTGGGCCCCAGACCACAATGGACACGGCTGTGATGGACTACGGGCGGGGGGGGGGGGGGGGGGGGGGGGGGGTGGAGATCGTTAGACCCCATAACACCCCCCCCCCCTCGCTATGGCCCTGCTGTATAAACAACACCAGCCCTGTACATGCAACACACCAGTCCAGTACATCTAATGCACCAGTCCAGTACATACAACATACCAGTCCAGTACATACAACATACCAGTCCAGTACATGCAACACATCAGTCCAGTACACACCAGTACATACATCACACCAGTCCAGTACATACAACAAACCAGTCAAATACATGCAACACACCAGTCCAGTACATACAATACACCAGTCCAGACATACTAAACACCAGTCCAGTACATCTATTTATAAATGCGCGGATAGTCTGTCTGTCCGTATGTGTTCATTTTTTGAGAGTTTGGCTGGGCCGTTTTCGACATTAGTGGGCTCATGCAATTCCTTTCTACGATGCGCAGACAGTGACGGGCTTACTCTCTCTGTGTTCCTGTTCCTGCTGTTCAATTGAGTGCATTCAAGTATTTAATATCTAACATTTAACTATTGCGTTACGTCGTAACGCCGGCAATGGCCTGCGGGTGTAAAAGAAATGAGTCAAAATCACGTCCCAGTTCTAACGCTAAACGATTTGCACCAGCACCTAATTATAAATGCGCGGATAGTCTTTCTATCCGTCGGTGTTCGTTTCTTGAGCGTCTGGCTAGGCCGTTTTTGAGAAGAAAAAAAAATGGGCTCTTCGAACTTCGATTCGTTTTCTACGATGCGCAAACAGTGACAGGCTTCCTTTTTTCAAGTTCACACATTTTTCTCTCTGCACGTTGCGCGCATTCAAGTATCATTACAACCATGTACATGTAAACAAAAATGTCATTGTAATAGATTAGTAATGTGGTATACTCACATGAAAAATGCATGCAGAGCTGGCCTCATGTACAACAAACCAGTAACAAACCAGTCCAGTACATGCAACACACCAGTCCAGAACATGCAACACACCAGTCCAGTACATACAACTCACCAATGTGACACACCAGTCCACTACATACAACTCACCAATGCGACACACCATTAATTTCACGTTTATCTGCTCCCGAGACTATTAATGGCTATACAAAATGCAGGGTTGTATACGACTTTCTTTCTCTACGTTCCAAACGGGACGCCCACACAACTTCCATAGCGATGACTGACTGCGTGACGCAAGCAATTATCGGAAACGACACAAATATACATTGGGGGCGGTCAAGACACTCGAGATGGTGTAGGTCTGGGTACGAGACCACCAAATGTGAAATGTATGTACTACATACCCAACGGCGGATCCACGCCTAAGCCACCGGGGTCTCGGTGGGTGTAGTATAGCATCCCACGCCAGGTAGGGGGTAGTGGGGGCTCAGCCCCAGAAGCTCTGTATAGCTTGAGCATTTCTTGAGAGACAAGCATGCAATTATTATTTTAATAGCTGTGCATAAATTATTGAAGGCAGGAGAGGGTACCGCCCCCTGGACTCGTAACGCTGAGGTATATACCCGAATTGGTGGTATTATACCCTATGTGGAGGTATCGAGAGTTACGTTACTCTCATATAGGATTTGACCCCGATTATGAATGTCATTAAAAAAACGCGACCCGCTTCTAACAAGACACCTGACGAGCGGATGGCTTACCTTGTTGTCGTTATCGTACAAGAAGGCAACAACAAGCAGTTTCGTGTTTGTTTAATGTCACAAAACCGCGGGGTTGTACAATTTTCCATACTCGTACCCAGTCCCACGTATTTCTCGTTCTTGTTGTTGTTCTTGACCACGCATAACCAGAGATAATATATAAAGGGATTGGCAACGAGTCCACTTAACGCTAATTAATGCGTGCCATCCGCACGTGAATCCATAGAAATTTCCTGTTCCCCTACAGGCAACCTTGTACTTTTCAATCAGGCACTTCGAGTATGAAAAGCTAGCCATAAGTCCACTGATCTGACAACCAGTTTTGTCAATCAACTATAATCCTATAGGAATGGATTGGCATTGACCTTTGGGTGATATGGTTTACTAGCTTAATCCTTGCTAGCTTACAAGTTACAAAAGCCATATTTATATCCTGGAGGCTTCATGATACAGAGCCACCATAACTTGGTGCACTGTGAACCTTACTAACATGTAATGGCCTGCTCCAGTAAAAGAAGTGGGGTTTGGGCATGTGGAGGTGTTTGGGGGGGGGGGGGGGGGGTGGGGTGCTAATTTGGCGGTATAGTTATAGTTACAGGGAGGGGGAAGATGAGTCACAGGACTGTTTTGCCTTTTGTGCAGCCATGCATTATCCAAATTCCACTCGATCCAGACCCCCTTCACAGTGCACCAGCTCTTGAACCCATTCCATTACATCACAACTGCTCCTGCTGAATCCCCTGAAATACTTCCTCAATTTGCCTTGCCCCCCCCCCCCCCCCCCCCCCCCACACACACACACACGCACACACACACTCTTCCAAGTAACAATAAATCCCATCCCCTCACCACAGATGACAAAGGGGATTGTGTAGGGGGTATTTTAAGGTTACATTCGAGATGGGTGTGAGGAGTAGAGTAGGATCGTTTGAAACCAATGGAAATTTTTAAAGACTTTTAAGCAGTAGTGGTTGCATGCTAAAACTTTTATACACATTCATTTAAAGATGGGAACAACACACTCTTGTCAACGGTAATAAAAGCTGGACAGAGCAGGCTAGTGGTAGTACTTAACGATCAAGAAACAGACTATCCTCGCGAGGCTGTGGACGCTCGCCGTTCTTTTGCGAATAAATTCACATTCCCTTCGAAAAAATGCAGCTTGTCAACCAAACGCGTGGTGCACATCACTATACTTGGACGCTAAAATGTAAGGAATTTGCTACAAGCCAGTATAGGTTTTATAGTACTAGCTTGCACAGCAATGACTACTCTGTCCCACATACTCGATATGTTTTACGGGTTGTTCTGAGCGCGTTATTGGCAAAACAAGAATGGCACGCTAAAATACAACCATTTTTAAGTTGGGGTAACGGATTTCAGAAAGAATCACCCGTCGATTCACTAGATACTGTCCCACAAAAAAGAGCGCACCCAACATTGGAAATTTTTGCTGAACTTGGGCAAAAATAAAATCACGCGGAGAACTCTCGATCCTGAAAAACTTGTTAAAATACACATACACAATAACCTGCTTGTGTACTACAGTGAAACGTGCTTATCCATTGCATCTTTGTTCCAAAACGCCAGCGAATTTTCGTACCCTTTCACACTTCGATGTACTTGTGATTCACAGCAGGTCGGATGGCACACATGAAATATCTATGGCTCACGTGACGCGTTGCCAATCCCTTTATGTATTATCTCTGGCATAACTCGGGATTGGAACACTTTGAAAATCACACCAATGGCTTCAGAATTCGTTGGCATTCTCGCTTCTGTGGTCAAAACGTCTCGAGGCTACATGACATATATCGGTGGTTGTGTTAGCAAATCACGTATAGTTAAGCTTACTGCACTGACACGACTCGGATAGGTCATACTTCGCTCTTTATACGAAGTACTAGAAGTATACATGAAGTGTGTACGGTCTGGGCACTACACGTAGTGGTAATTAACTGTGGCATGTATCCGGTTTTGCATTTAATAACGTGCACCATAATCATTCTTGTGCTTCGATCGTTGTAGGTTTGACGCTCTTTGTAACTTAGTGAAGTTGTTTTTCTCAAAATACCTTCACGTCAGGAAAAGGAGAAAGCCAAACGACGAGCAAAGTACCTCAAAACTCGAGACGACGTATAAGATTCAGCCCGAGCGGAACTACAAAGCAGAGCCTGAAAAGAAACGGGCCTCTCAACGTGAAAACTATCGAGCAGAGCCTGAAAAGAAACGGACCTCTCGACGCGCAAGGTATCGAGCAGATCATGAAAAGGAACGGACCTCTCGACGTGCAAGGTATCGAGCAGATCCTGAAAAGGAACGGGCTGCTAAAAGACAGCGATATTGCCATAGTCCTGAACGTGCATCTCGCTCGGCGAAAAGAGTTAAGGTCACTCAAAGGTATGTCGTACCTTTACAACCTCCCTCTCATATCAAGATGGGATTGCATGCTACGGCTCATAATCGGGTATGAATAAAAATCAATGAAACAAGTAAATAAAAAACCTTCTCAATGAGAAAGTTGGTGGGATACAGGATTTGAAGGCAATGGTGGTGCAAAAAGCAAGGAAACAAGGGTCTGTAATAGTAAGGGAAAATGTCATAGTCCTATATTTAGCACACGAACAATAGTATATGCTACAAACGGGCCGCTAAATATAGGACTATGACATTTTCCCTTACTATTTACAGACCCTTGTTTCCTTGCTTTTTGCACCACCATTGCCTTCAAATCCTATATACACAATAGTTAAATCAATTGTGCGTGTACCGC
Source organism: Eunapius fragilis (assembly GCA_963681505.1). Classification (NCBI taxonomy): domain Eukaryota; kingdom Metazoa; phylum Porifera; class Demospongiae; order Spongillida; family Spongillidae; genus Eunapius; species Eunapius fragilis. The sequence continues at coordinate 5,043,965 of OY811980.1, read as the reverse complement.
ATTCCATATCCATTAGATACTGCGTACCTCGGCGCATCGTCCACATTGGGTGTATATGCCTCCGCATTAGGTATGTATACAAGTAATAAAATCGTTGAGAAGGTTTTTTATTACTTGTATACATACCTAATGCGGAGGCATATACACCCAATGTGGACGATGCGCCGAGGTACGCAGTATCTAATGGATGGAATGCGGTACACGCACAATTGATTTAACTATTGTGTATATAGTGCGGTTGACTTTTGGCACGAATCCCGCGCCATACTATACAGTACTCCCCTGGTCTATTGCATTGGAAGCTGCTATGGTGGTACGGTTGCAATTGGCAACCCGTACAGGCCGGCACGACTGTAATCTAGGCCATCAAAACAGATAAGCAAAAAGGGGTCCGCTCATTTTTTTTTTTTTTTTTCGCTTTCGCACGCTTTGGTGGGGGATGTTGATACATCGCATGCTTTGTTCCTATACCGTTTAGTTAGTGCAGTGAAATTAACCTCACCTTGTTACGGTAGCCCTGTAGGTCGCCCTTGTAATCACCCTGCCTCAGAGACACAATGGCCTTTGAAAACAGATTATTCACACGATATAATTGTGGTATACCAATTCCGCTAGCTAGCGTTATTCGTAGCTTGCACTAAGTATCTCATGTATATATGGGGCAGTGCAAGAGAAAATTGGGCTTTTGCAATTTTTTTCTAGTTTTCAAATTAAACAGTTTTTGGATACAGGATAGCGCTCTCTACAAAACAGTTCTTACGCATCCAAAATTGGACAGTGTATCATAGAGCTACAAAGCGCTGAATTTTTAATTAGCCATACATTTCAATGGCAAGCATTACTTTCTTTTAGTTGTCTTGGAATTTTCTCATAATCCTACATAAGCCCAAATTTCTCTTGCACTGCCCCATATGCTTCCTGGTATCAGTAGTTCCTATATAGGAATTGACCCGGTCGTGAAATCATTAAAAACGCGACCCGCGTGTTTAGTGCAGCGTTTATGTTAAGGAAAATGCGAGCAATGGGCGCCCCGCGCTTTTCAAACGGCAATGTAATTTGTAACAAGCACCACAACTATGAATATTTAAGCACATGAAATACATTATCGAAGGATATAAAAAAAAAAAACACCACGAGCATGATGATACAGCCGGGTCTATGGTGCTGGAAAGCTCCGATGCAGGCAGAATTGAGCCGTGGTTTTTTAGAATGCTAATCCTAGCAATTGAAAACCAACCTCAGTATTCATTCAGCCCTACTGCTTTACATACTGCCTAAACCTAAACGGCAGCGGTCGAGCACCCCCGCCCTGTGCAGTAATTGCAAAAAACACTTACATTTAATGCTGGAGAAATTGCGCTGTGACTTTAGCTCTTATCAGTGCTTGTCCAACCTATTCGATCCTTAGTCTCGTACCCATGCAGACGTATAAATGACGTCTGGCAAATTTCGTGGCACTTGGAATGCATTTAACAACACAAGTCACGCGCCAAAAATGCAATTAAGAACCCATACAGGCAGTTAAATAAGACCACGGTCACATGGCTTGCGGCGAAACTGAGATCACACAGAGAAAAAAAAAAGTGCGCCCACACACAAAAATCAATAAAGCGTATGATTTTTGCGTGATTCTCTCTGATCAATCACACAAAGATTTCTACATGATTCTAAATGATTCGACGCTTTTTTTTTTCCCTGTGACACCTTGGGAAGGATTGCGAAGCACTAAGACTTCCCACTGCTAAGTGGCAGACAGACAAGAACGTCCCAGCCTTTTAAAAAGCAGTCTTCTTATAATGGCGAAGCGCTGGGTATCCTAGCTTAATACGGGCATGGCGGTTTAAATAGCAGCGTCAGTATGCATACCAGATGGTAATGTGATACCATTTGTTTACCTTATCACATGACTCACATGACTGTCGCAACTGATTGATAGCGACAGAATTAATTCGCCCTATTTTCGCCAGATGTATAGTTTTTTTATACGTCTGGGTACGAGACCATTCGATCCTATACTGCTCTACATACTTTAACGGTACAGCGGTCGACCACCCCCGCCGTGTTTATGTTAAGGCTCTATTACTTGCAACAACAAAAAACAAAGGCCTTGTTTTATTCTGGAGAAATTGCGCTGTGGCTTTTGTTGTATAAGCAGTGCTTATCAATGATCCAACCTATATTACTGCCTAAACTAAAACAGTTGCGGTCGACCAGCCCCACCCTAGCTGTTTATATAAAGGCAGTACTTGCAAATAACACTTAATTTAATGCAGGCGATGTGGTTTTCGTTGTTAGGAGTGCTTATCCAACCTATTCGACCCTATACTGGCTACCCCCGCCCTGTTTATGTTAAGGCACTATACTTGCAACAACAAAAAAACAAAGGCCTTGTTTTATTTGGGAGCCGGAAATTGCGCTGTGGCTTTTGTTGTAGCGCTTATCCATGACCAACCTACATTACTGCCTAAAATAAAACGGTTGCGATCGACCAGCCCCACCCTACATGTAGCTGTTTATATTAAGGCGGTACTTGCAAATAACACTTACTTTAATGCACGCGATGTGGTTTTCGTTGTTAGGAGTGTATATCCAATCTATTCGACCCTGTACTGCCTAAACCCAAACGGTGCCCCTGCCCTTTTTTATGTTAAGGCAGTACCTAAAAAAAAAATACTTACTTTAATACAGCAGAAGAAATTGCCCTGTGGCTATATCTATAGTTCTTATGAGTCTTGTCCAATTAACCTATGAGTACTTGTCCATTTAACCTATGAGTGCTTTTCCAATTAACCTATACTCTCTACTTCCTGCCTAAATTTAAAAGGTACAGCGGACTATGCTTGCAAAAACAAAAAACAAAGGCCTTGTTTTATTTGGGAGAAATTGCGCTGTGGCTTTTGTTGTAAGCAGTCATACATATCCATGATCCAACCTATTATACTGCAGGTTGTGGTCGACCAGCCCCACCCTAGCTGTTTATATTAAGTGGCAGATGACTAGTCACAAAGTCACAAGCGCAAAAGGCACAACACAAAAACATGAATTCGAAATTTGAACTACAAGCTAACGTCTAGCCTGCATCTGCATGTACTAGACTAAGTGGACTTTCACACACACACACACACACACACACACACACACACAATATATAATAATATAAATAAGTAAATAAATATAACGAGCGCTAGCACATATTGCTGTTAACACACGACGGAATATTAGGCAGATGCGCATTGGACGTGCTGGTGTGCAGATTATTATTGGCTCTGTATATGTTATGGACCTACCTTATTTTGACTCTTGGGCTCTTGGATAATGCACTCTCGCAACCAGATACCTGTCATTAATTATTTATTGCCCCAATATGTTGCACCGGATGTGGGAGAGGGGCGTGTTCTTCTGTAGCTGACCACCCGCGATATAAACACCACAATTAGAACCCTTGAGTCTATCTCAAAAACGAATACACACAATTTATATATTAAACTGCGCACGCACCCTCAAAACATGGCGAACGACAAATACTGGCACTGGAAATTTAATTGGTCCGCGATAATTTTGGTCCCCGTGTAGGAGTGACGTAGGTTCCTCCCTTTAAATGGGTCCTCCCGGCCGCATTTCCATAGCGATTTGGGGGCCGGCCGGCCTACAAGTGCTATGGAATTGGCCCCCTACCCCCTACCCTATTTCACTAGCAATTTGGCTAGTGAAATAGGGCCCCCATATTTAATTTGTGCAAGTGTCCGTACTGATTGCATATGAGGCACAAAAACGATTTGTCATTCAAACAGAACAAACATTATACTTCGACCGTCTTTTAATAGAAGCAAATTCAGCACACTGAATCATTTTGCCTGATTTAGCAGTTTATAGTTAAAAATGATGATAATAATCAGCAGCCTTTGACGTTACAGTCACTTCACCCCTTACTCCCGTATCCCTTGAACAATGTCAGTGCATCTGTGCATGGGGTCAGCTGCTTATGCTGCTGAATGTAGAAGCATGCTCCCAACGACACCAGGTGCCAGGAGTTAGGATGGTTGTGTATCCCCTTAGCTGTAGAAACTTATGGCAACTGAGGGAAGGAGGCTCAGGGTGTTTTTTTTTTTTCTTTTTCCCAGCTTGCTTCTCTGCTTTCCATCAGCCAGGCCATCCCCAAACCCAAAATGCTGAACTAAATGTATGGCCACCTCAACATGTCACTGGTGAGGTCTATGGCAAGGGCCATCATGGGAAGGGAAGCTGTTCAAGAGTAGGTTAGTGGAACTCATATCCAGAAATGGCCCATACATAGGCGGTCATCTTGCTTTTTATTTCAAATTGAATTTTAATCTAGTTTACAATGTACTATAAATCGGTCCAATTTGATATATATACTTCAAAAAATTATTCCATGAACTATTCTTGAACTAAATTCAAGGCAAAAAAATTAATTTCTACCGCGCATAATTTATTCATTAAAGAATGACATTGCATTCAATAAAGTTATCGAGAGCAAACTCACGAGACCCAGGGGGTCCGTGTGTATTTCCGCCATTCCCAAATTTCATTGGTTTCAATGTTTTCAGAAATTGAGAATTTGCTTTTTCTTCCAATATTTCATTGTTTCATCAAATTCAATTCATGCAGGTAAGCAATTCCGCCTGTATTCTTCTTGATAGTTCTCAAATTTTGAATCAATGCAGTGTATATTTCCGCCATTTCCTAATTTCAATCGTTTCAATTTTTTCAGACATTGAAAATTTATTTTTCCCTCCAATGTTTCATTGTTTCATTAAGTTCAATTTGTAGAGATAAGCAATTCCGCTTGTGTTCTTTTTATATGATCTCAATATTTGAATCAATGCCGTTTTATATTACCCTGTTTTTAAATTTTCAATTTTTTTTACATCCTAATTAAGTTGTTGCAGTCTCGTCCCCAGATCAAACGTATATAAGTACCTCGCAATACCTACCTTGGCTCATAAGTCCCACCTTGACAAGGAAGCAGTTAAAGCCAAGTCTATTAGAGAAGCAAAGCAAAAGGGGTAGATATGCAGCTATGTTAGAGAGGGAAGTTAACGTTGGGGGGGGGGCTCCATTGAGCTACGCTCCCACCCCCTTTCCCAGCAACGGGAAGGCTCGTAGCCAGACAAACTTTTGGGGGGGGGGGGGGGGGGGGGGGGGAGGGGAAGGAGTTAACCCACCTTAACTCCACCTTTAGTAGTTTTGCGATAGATATATATAATCCCATTGGCCTCGTCCCTGTAAGCATCCCCCGTTACTACTCAGAACTCACACCTTCAACAAAGTAGGGCTAACTAAGGGATATCATACATGTGGGCTTTGTACGCACAAGGCTATGGAAATGCCAGTTTAGGGGCTTTTGCCACTGTTATAGTTATTACATGTGCATGTTTATGATCTGCAGAAACATGTGGATACTGAGCCTGTAGCTGCCATCAGTCACCATTGGAACATATCACAGGTATAAGGAACACTTCTTTAAATATGGAATTGGTACCAGAAGTACGTTACTACTTTATTAATACAAGCATATGAAGAAAATACCGCCTCAATGAAAGTACTTGCATTGCATGGCATATGAGATGATGACTGTCCAACTCACAATTAAATTTATAAATATGGGACAGTGTCCAGCTAAATCGGCCTTCTGGGATTACGCATGCATAAAAAATTGTAGGCGGATACATAAATCAATGTATCCTCGCAACTGTACAACGCTTAATCTCGTGCATGTCTTCCCACACTATTTCCCCCTCCTTTTGGTGGTCTAGCTATTTTCTTTGCCCTAAGAACAAAGCTCCCCAACCCATCGGGTACATATCTCCCGGTACGCGCGTCATATATCGAGGAGTTCTTTAGCTATTTAACAGTCCATATTGATGACTTGAATGTTATCCATTACGTAGATATTCCATGCTGTGCAAATTGAGTGGATGTGGAGTCCATTTTTTCGTCCATCATGACAAGACCGCCCTCTTTCAGGTCGAGCCTGAAACACCTTTGCACTCATCAAAGCTTCTTATTGCTCTGCAATTAATCCATTTGCAATTAATGTATACTTGTTACGGGCATCACCTTAAGACAATAAGTCTCCAACTTTATGACAATGAACCTTCTTAATAACCGTGCTATGGTTGCAAGCCCCACTCCATGTAAAGTCGGAGGCCTTGGAATAAGGAGTGCTGCATGTTCATGCACCTTGCTCCGTCAGCCTATTTAGCCTCATTTGCGGGTTGTAGAGAACTCACCTTTACCATACTACCACCTCGTTTTCAAGAGTCACCACTCTCCCTTTGGCTCTACAGTTAGGTCATAATGAACTCCTCCTTCTGGCCCTATGTCAAACCCTGCATGGGACTCTTAGCCACTGCCTCTGATCTCTTGTCCGAGATGAGGCTCCTATCTGCATGCCTGTACATGAAAAGCTTTAATGCATGCATGGCTACTTCCATGCATGGGCCTTTGCATGCATGGACGATAATACTAGTACTATTCGCATGCAGGCCATTGGCTTTCGTAGGGTTGCTCCACTTTGCATACCTCACCGTGGATCAAATGTGGACACGCTCGCGGCACGCTCGCGGCACGCTCGCGGCACGCTCGCGGCACGCTCGCGGCACGCTCGCGGCACGCTCGCGGCACGCTCGCGGCACGCTCGCGGCACGCTCGCGGCACGCTCGCGGCACGCTCGCGGCACGCTCGCGGCACGCTCGCGGCACGCTCGCGGCACGCTCGCGGCACGCTCGCGGCACGCTCGCGGCACGCTCGCGGCACGCTCGCGGCACGCTCGCGGCACGCTCGCGGCACGCTCGCGGCACGCTCGCGGCACGCTCGCGGCACGCTCGCGGCACGCTCGCGGCACGCTCGCGGCACGCTCGCGGCACGCTCGCGGCACGCTCGCGGCACGCTCGCGGCACGCTCGCGGCACGCTCGCGGCACGCTCGCGGCACGCTCGCGGCACGCTCGCGGCACGCTCGCGGCACGCTCGCGGCACGCTCGCGGCACGCTCGCGGCACGCACGGGCTCAGTTGTCGTTTTAGTGCTGGTCACCATGCACTTCCGCCATGCCATGCTTAATGTCTAATGTCCTGGGCGTGCTCCACGGTGCACGTTTGTACACCACGGGGTACGCAAAACAAAGTTTTTTGCATTCCGCCGTTTCAGCATTCTAGTAACGTTTGACTATTATGCCACGTTGTATAAGTTCTTATCTGTTTGGGCCGAAGCATTGAAGGCCTAGTTCTAATACAGCAAATCGCCACAGCGGAGGTACACTGTACGGCGAGTGTACGCGGTAATTGAAATATAATAAAAACCTGCGTACCGCAACTTTCGCGTACCTCCGCTGTGACAAGTTGCTGTAAGAGCAGCTAACGGTATTAGGCCTTCAATTAATTATATAACTGGTTGTGTTTCTATATGTTTAATACAGAGATATCTGTAAGTATATACGGAAAACCTTAACACATATACATGTAGTCTGACTAATATTATACAATGATATGGGTATTGCTTCATTTTCATGTATTTGTAAGTCGCACAGTGCGAATAAGATTAAGATTACTTGTTAAACATGAAACAAACTCTAGACAGATGGAGCTATACTATTACATTACTCATAGCAATGACAAATTATACAGCAAATATATGCAAAAGTTCCAAGATAGTGTAATATCTTTGCCATTACACATTATTTCTCCTACTTTTAGATCACTTAAAATGCATCAGTGCACTCCAAGTTCATATGCACAATGACTAGTGCAACCGATCAGTCGGGTACCCAGACTAATGCATACCATCGTCATGTCAGCTACAATTATACGATTCACTGTATACACATCTCATTATGTGTTTTACATTGAAATACAACCATGCACACTATGCTGATACCAATAGGGAATGCTTTTAGGAGCATCTAGTACTACACAAGGCACCTTTTTAAAGGCCTGAGATAATGCCTCTGTGTCATTATTGCTTAATGTCCAATCGATGCTGTCACCAACTACCAAGATAAAATTGTTGTGACAACTAACCCGTGTGGCGTTTAGCCCCCTGGTCTCCCCTATACACAATTTCACTACCTTCAACTGCATATGAGTCTGGAATCTAGCCTATAGGTGGACCTTGAAAGTACATGCAAGTCGATCGTGCAGTTTACTACTGTAGGTGTAGTATTGGTAAGGACTGGTGCAAGAATTAAAAATTAAATTTAAAAACCCACTATGAAACAAAAAAATGCGCAACAATGATTTAACATCTTTTAAAAGAAAGAAGGTTGGAGGCAAAGTTCCCAAAACATATATGCAGCATTCCCCTTCTGAATGGCAACGGAAAACATTTGCATGAGGTACGCCAGAGAGCTTTTGTCACCTGTAGCGTTCGCAATGCGGCGACCAAAGTCTGTCAAGAAAGATATGGAACAAGGGCTGCAGACTCCAGAAGTTTTAAAAGCATGCAACAGGAGTGAAGGATTGTTAGCCATTGGAGGTGCGCCTGGTTCGCTGCTGTACATACTTCAGAGGCTGTGATGGATAGATGGGAATTAAAGGGCAAAAATGTCCCTTCTGGTTCCAATTCCATATTTAAAGAAGTGTTCCTTATACCTGTGATATGTTCCAATAGTGACTGATGGCAGCTACAGGCTCAGTATCCACATGTTTCTGCAGATCATAAACATGCACATGTAATAACTATATAAGAGTGGCAAAAGCCCCTAAATTGGCATTTCCATGCATAGCTTTGTGCGTGCAAAGCCCACATATATGATATCCCTTAGTTAGCTCTACTTCTGAAAGTGTGAGTTGTGAGTAGTAACGGGGATGCTTACAGGGACGAGGCCAATGGGATTATATATATCTATCGCAAACTACTAAAGGTGGAGGTAAGGTGGGTTACCCCCCCCCCCCCCCCCCCCCCCAAAACTTTGTCTGGCTACTTGAATATGCGCTAGGTAGGTCCCTTTTCGCTGCCACGATCCTATATAGTTACAACATACCTCATTGGTTTGAAGCCTTTTAACCTGACACAGCACAGTGTGTTGAAAATCTGACATTGTGGGAAACTGATCTTGAAGGAGTATCAAAGCGCCATACATTACAAGATCATCCAAAATGCTCACTCTTCTTGGATTTCTTGTGATGTTTAGTCCTTCCAAAGATTCAAGGAGATAACTGTAAATAAAGGTGTAAAAACAACAACCTTTATTTATTGCATTGGATTTTAGAGTCCTGTTTGCTTTTAAACTTTCTTGTTCAGCATTACAGCCCCCATCTAAGTAAAGGTTCAAGAATGCATTTTCGCCTTCCTGCTCTATGCTAGACCTCAGGGTGATTAGAACATTGACTGTTTTCTATAAATACCTACAGAACCCAATCGATACAACACAATTGTCACACAATTCTCATAATACCTTCAAAAAACGATTCATGTTGTGCTGAGTTGTCAACATATTTTCATCTTTGGTTTCAGGCTCATACACACCTTTACCCAAGCAATGTCTTATGACATATGTATGGCCCCTTGAAATTTCCCTCCCTCCACTGAAGTTGTTTAGTGTTTCCTAGAAGCACTCTCTTATTTGAGTTGCTAATATGAGATGATGTCATCACTGCCCATAAAAATAGCTGATGCGTCAAAAAAATGTCGTCTGTCAAAATTCTCCTTTTGCTTGCTCTGAGCTCTAGTTATATTGCAAATTTCATCCTTTATCTGAAACATTGTACTTAAAAACTCTTCAACATTCTCATCTTGGTTTGGAAGGAACTCAACATCAATTATGGGTAAAAAAGAATAATGATTATTGTCTATTTGCATCCTAAAATGTGTACAGTGGTACACAAATTACTCCTTTCATTTTGCTGCATTATATCTCATACCAGCAGTGAGCGTTTTACACAACTTGTGTGAAAATCTATACCCCCTATGGTGGTGCTAACTTGTGGTTAAGTGTGTCATGAAATGCTAATTTTGGCTAATTGCAATAACAACTCTTAATTCTGTTATCTATAGCACTGCAGAACACTGCAAAAGTTAGAGATTAAAACAAACATGATGGGAACATTCTCAATAAGTCAAATTTTATCCACATAGTTTGTTTTGTATGTACATCAAACAAATGCTGTTCCTTTTTGGTAATCACTTTTAAAGTCATATGCTCTAATTTGTGTACGCCTGTACACATATTACATTGCTTCACTATAGTAGTATACTGTTTTCAAATGAGTATTGAAAGTGATAGAGGGCATGATGTAGTAACTATATAATATGAAATTATTCATGTGGTTGTATCAGGAAAGTTTTGCAGTAAAATGTGTACAGGTGTACACAAATTAGTCTATGTAGGAAAATGATGTTCAATGCAAAAGAATCTTGCAAATTCAATCACTTGTGTATCAAAAAACAGCAACATGCTAAATGTTCATGTTAGTATCACTCCATCATCTCAGGGCAGACTGCTGCTTTAGGTTTTGAGGTTTTACTCCTTCACTCCTACTTGCACTTCCTCTACCTCCACTTGCACTCCCTCTACCTCTACTTGCACTTTCTCTATCTCTACTTTAGACTACTTGCACTTCCTCAACCTCTACTCGCACTTCCTCTACCTCTACTTGCACTTCCCTACCATGCCTCCACTACTCACTCTTTCACTATTTGCACCTTCAGTGCTTGCGCCTCCACTATTTGCGCCTCCACCATTTGTGCCTCCACTATTCGAGCCTTCAGTGCTCGTGCCTCCACTATTCGCGCCTCCGCCATTTGTGCCTCCACTATTTGTGCCTCCGCTATTCGAGCCGTCAGCTCGATCGTGCCTCCTCTACTCGCGCCTCCACTATTCGCGCCTCCTCCATTTGTGCATCCACTATTCGAGCCTTCAGTGCTCGTGTCTCCTCTACTCGCGCCTCCACTATTTGCACCTCCACTACTCGCGCCTCCACCATTTGCACCTCCACTATTCGAGCCTTCAGTGCTTGTGCCTCCACTGTCAACACATCCTCTTGCTCTGCGTACACGTACACCTCAGTCACATGCGCTTTGTTTTTCTAATGTGGTTTATTTGTTAGATAACAATCAAATAATTTGAATTAATAGTGACCATCAATTAATAATCTGTTGTGTACTCAGATATTGATTTTTGAATAACAAATGTGATTACTTACAAAGATAAGGTAGGGTAAGTAATTTGTGCTCCCCTGTACACATATTACCCAATATGTGTACAGGTGTACACACGGATGCAAATAGACATTATACATCGTTGGGCGTAGCCCGACCTTCGCGTTTTGGCGGAAGCCAAAACGCGAAGGTCGGGCTACGCCCAACTAGATTATACATCATGAAATAAGCTAGTAGCCTGTTGACTTATTTTTCGAGACATGAAATAGTGTCTATTTCCTCATCCCATTCACAAATGTTGCTCATTGATTTAGACAGACATCTTGATGAAGTCTAAATCTGATTAAATCGATCACTCTGTTAGCCATTGGTCTGAAGGCTCAATATAAATACACAAACTGCATCATATATTATGTATATTAATTAGCCTTTCAACAACATATGTGAATAGAGCGATTACCTTCAACATGGTAGAATTTGTGAAACATCAGACAACATATCACATATCGTTCCCATACTTGAACCAAAAAAATGCTTCTCCTTCCACTCTTTGTAACTAATAGATCGGATTTTAAGAGATTAAAATTAATCTTTGTTACGATTTAAATCTAATGTTAGCGGCTGTTCCCCCTAGAGCATAGAACTTATTAATACTTACAAGCTGCCCAATTCGTTTGTTACGTCACTTTCTGACGGCAGTTATCACTTGCACATAAGCCAAGTAATTTTCAAATCTGCACAAGAAAATGAAGATCACTTGGTAACTTAGGTAATGTCCATTAATTTTTTCTTTGCTAATAGCACCATTGGTGGTCAATGGTGGTAATAACCAATGTGAATACCAATCCTGAAACATAAATTTTCAAAGACATTTGTGCTTGTATACAACACCACTGCTGTTAAAATTCGAGGTTTATAGAAAGATTCATGTGTATAAATATGACTTCTGCAAAGTGATGTACATCTTCTCCCCAGCCTCCAGATGAGCACCAAGGACCCCTGAATCCGGATGGGTGCGGAGTGCTTCATTTGGTATCATAAGGACATGAGTTTCTGATTGTGTCAAGGACAAATACACTTCTCGGAACTTTGGCCTTGAATATGATTCAGGGTTCCTAAAACAGAACACATCTCAGCAATTTGAATTCATGAATCAATGCACACATCATCTGCATAATATAATTAGAAATTAATACTCGCTCAGTTCATTTAAGAAAGCATTTTTATGACAGATTTATTTACCAGCATTGGATCATAGTCTGGTAGATAAGTAGTGGACACCCAGGTGGTGGGGGGAGTCTGTAGCCAGCATCAACCTTTTCTATAACCTGAATGCAATTCAAGCATAGAGTCAATAGGTACATTTCACAAGGGAACAAAAATACTGAACAACCTCTGTGTTATTCCATCCCTGAAAAGGTTTATGGCCCACGCTCCATATCTCATACAGCAGACATCCATAGCTCCACACATCGCTGGCTGTGGAGTACTTCTTGTAGTGTATGGCTTCAGGTGCAGTCCACTTCACAGGGATTACCCCTCCATGTGAAACATAATAATTTTCATCATCCAGATTACGTGACAGTCCGAAGTCACCGATCTAACATGTATGTAACATTGCAAGTCATTTGCTGGCATTCTAAACTAGACTAAACTAAACTAACAAAACTAAACAAACCTAAACTAAACTAAACTAAACTAAACTAAACTAAACTAAACTAAACTAAACTAAACTAAACTAAACTAAACTAAACTAAACTAAACTAAACTAAACTAAACTAAACTAAACTAAACTAAACTAAACTAAACTAAACTAAACTAAACTAAACTAAACTAAACTAAACTAAACTAAACTAAACTAAACTAAACTAAACTAAACTAAACTAAACTAAACTAAACTAAACTAAACTAAACTAAACTAAACTAAACTAAACTAAACTAAACTAAACTAAACTAAACTAAACTAAACTAAACTAAACTAAACTAAACTAAACTAAACTAAACTAAACTAAACTAAACTAAACTAAACTAAACTAAACTAAACTAAACTAAACTAAACTAAACTAAACTAAACTAAACTAAACTAAACTAAACTAAACTAAACTAAACTAAACTAAACTAAACTAAACTAAACTAAACTAAACTAAACTAAACTAAACTAAACTAAACTAAACTAAACTAAACTAAACTAAACTAAACTAAACTAAACTAAACTAAACTAAACTAAACTAAACTAAACTAAACTAAACTAAACTAAACTAAACTAAACTAAACTAAACTAAACTAAACTAAACTAAACTAAACTAAACTAAACTAAACTAAACTAAACTAAACTAAACTAAACTAAACTAAACTAAACTAAACTAAACTAAACTAAACTAAACTAAACTAAACTAAACTAAACTAAACTAAACTAAACTAAACTAAACTAAACTAAACTAAACTAAACTAAACTAAACTAAACTAAACTAAACTAAACTAAACTAAACTAAACTAAACTAAACTAAACTAAACTAAACTAAACTAAACTAAACTAAACTAAACTAAACTAAACTAAACTAAACTAAACTAAACTAAACTAAACTAAACTAAACTAAACTAAACTAAACTAAACTAAACTAAACTAAACTAAACTAAACTAAACTAAACTAAACTAAACTAAACTAAACTAAACTAAACTAAACTAAACTAAACTAAACTAAACTAAACTAAACTAAACTAAACTAAACTAAACTAAACTAAACTAAACTAAACTAAACTAAACTAAACTAAACTAAACTAAACTAAACTAAACTAAACTAAACTAAACTAAACTAAACTAAACTAAACTAAACTAAACTAAACTAAACTAAACTAAACTAAACTAAACTAAACTAAACTAAACTAAACTAAACTAAACTAAACTAAACTAAACTAAACTAAACTAAACTAAACTAAACTAAACTAAACTAAACTAAACTAAACTAAACTAAACTAAACTAAACTAAACTAAACTAAACTAAACTAAACTAAACTAAACTAAACTAAACTAAACTAAACTAAACTAAACTAAACTAAACTAAACTAAACTAAACTAAACTAAACTAAACTAAACTAAACTAAACTAAACTAAACTAAACTAAACTAAACTAAACTAAACTAAACTAAACTAAACTAAACTAAACTAAACTAAACTAAACTAAACTAAACTAAACTAAACTAAACTAAACTAAACTAAACTAAACTAAACTAAACTAAACTAAACTAAACTAAACTAAACTAAACTAAACTAAACTAAACTAAACTAAACTAAACTAAACTAAACTAAACTAAACTAAACTAAACTAAACTAAACTAAACTAAACTAAACTAAACTAAACTAAACTAAACTAAACTAAACTAAACTAAACTAAACTAAACTAAACTAAACTAAACTAAACTAAACTAAACTAAACTAAACTAAACTAAACTAAACTAAACTAAACTAAACTAAACTAAACTAAACTAAACTAAACTAAACTAAACTAAACTAAACTAAACTAAACTAAACTAAACTAAACTAAACTAAACTAAACTAAACTAAACTAAACTAAACTAAACTAAACTAAACTAAACTAAACTAAACTAAACTAAACTAAACTAAACTAAACTAAACTAAACTAAACTAAACTAAACTAAACTAAACTAAACTAAACTAAACTAAACTAAACTAAACTAAACTAAACTAAACTAAACTAAACTAAACTAAACTAAACTAAACTAAACTAAACTAAACTAAACTAAACTAAACTAAACTAAACTAAACTAAACTAAACTAAACTAAACTAAACTAAACTAAACTAAACTAAACTAAACTAAACTAAACTAAACTAAACTAAACTAAACTAAACTAAACTAAACTAAACTAAACTAAACTAAACTAAACTAAACTAAACTAAACTAAACTAAACTAAACTAAACTAAACTAAACTAAACTAAACTAAACTAAACTAAAAACTAAACTAAACTAAACTAAACTAAACTAAACTAAACTAAACTAAACTAAACTAAACTAAACTAAACTAAACTAAACTAAACTAAACTAAACTAAACTAAACTAAACTAAACTAAACTAAACTAAACTAAACTAAACTAAACTAAACTAACTAAACTAAACTAAACTTAAACTGAACTGAACTGAACTGAACTGAACTTAAACAAAACAAAACAAAACAAAACAAAACAAAACAAAACAAAACAGACAAACAAACAAACAAACAAACAAACAAACCTTACAGACCAGATCCCTAGTAACAAAAACATTTCTTGCAGCAAGATCACGATGGACAAATGCCTTGGTTGAGAGATACTGCATTCCAAGAGCCACTTGCTGAGAGCAACTCAGAAGCTGGGAAGAAACCTCAGACTGACCCAGTTGACCAAGGCTTCAATAGGGGCACAGTACAATGTCAATATAACTTCTATCCCCAAGCTACATACACACTTACTTGGTCCTTAGTGAGTTTAGATATGTCCTAAGATCTTTGTTGTAGGCCAGTTCAATCACCAACATCACCTAGGGGTACAGTCCATAGCATCAATGCACACATGTGAAATCTTTAACACATACCGAGTCTCCTTCCATGACAATGCCATACAGTTGGGTCACATTGGAATGCTTAAACTGCATCATGATGGCCGCCTCCTGGAGTAACTTGATCTGGGCATCGTGCTGACATGCAGAAGCATTCATAATCTTCACGGCCACTTCAACTGGTCCTCTTGGACTTCTCCATGTTGCAGTATGGACCCCTCCAAACTGACCGTGGCCAAGTTCTTCTGCCAGCCTGAGAGAAAAATGTTACACATGGTTGCAAAGAATACTGCACAGCGCTCCCAAATTAATAAACTTATAACTAAGACACTATTCAATGTGTAAGTACTTAACCTTACTCAATTTCTCGTCTGTCTATTTTTGCAATCCTTTGCTTCTCAATGTGACTGTAGAGCTCATCTTCATGCGCAGGGGGTGCAGCATAAGGACTTTCATTCTCTCTAAGGACAGACTGGTCGACCTGATCAAATCAAAGAAAGTTTATGAAGCAAAGCACTGCTTTATTTTAAATGAAGTTCTCATGGCCATATATCATTCAATTAATATTGAACAGATGTACATCTCTTTGGCATTAACACCTATCAAATTGATATACCATTTAAAGACTACCAGTACTACAACTATAACAACCTCAGAACACATGCCCAGTACTTCACTCATTGCATAGTAGGCCCATGTATAACTCCTCACAACTTCACCATATGCAATCTTAGTATGCAAAGTTCAGTCTACAACAACTGCCCATAACTGACACTATTACCACTGTTTTTTGCAAGAATAATAATGTGCTAATAATGCATGGCTACAACTGAAATGCTGGGAATCTGCACTGGTAGTTATTTTTAAAGTGTACCAGGAAAGTGAGGATAATCTAAGAGGTGTGTAGTTATAGTATCTGCATGTTCCTAGCTTACACCTTCCTTCTTCCCTCAACCATGAATTTATAATTTCACCAAATTCTTTATCACACACAGACATTCAATGACACTGAATTGATTCAGATATGAAACCAAATGTCACACATCCCTTACCTCTGCATCAATGCAGGCATACAAGGACACACTGCTGTCATTGTCTAGGTTCTCATAATGTGACTGTAACAGAAGAACAGAATGATATGGCTTACAGCTCTACATCCAAATAGAATATCATACCCGGCATGTAGTTGTGTGCCCATATGCATAAAATGTATACGTTAATGCAAACAAAGGGGACTAATTGTATGCTGACATGTTCAGCAGGCCCTATAACACATAAAGTCTCTTCATGGATTGAATCAAGCACTGTGTACTATAAACTTGACTATCAGCAATCAGAACATTGACATAATTATCCATTTCAATACATCTTATCTGTCAATCTTACCTATCCTAACTACTCCCCTATAGTTTCAAGAAACACAGCCAATGATAAATGCACCACCTCCATAGAAAGTGTTTATTTAATGTGGAACATTTTTCAAAACATTTCCATGAGCAAAGTTATGCATCAGCAACAACTTTATTTGCATCCACTTTAGTTGATAAGAGGCTTTTTAATAAGCAGACCAATGAACAACTAGATTACTGTGTTTATGCCGTTAATTCTACATGTACAGGGCATTGCTAATAAACCATAGCACACCAAACCGTTCTGAAAATCATAAACTTGTACCTTTGAATATACTTACTCGAAGCTCATGATTCTGGTCGCCTTCCAAACGGGAATACACTGATTTACTCACAAGTCTGTCAACTGATCGGTATGAACCGTTCTCTGAAAGAGGCAATGGTTTTGAATTCACTCTGAAATCATATATATTACTTACCAAAATTGATTGCATTCTGCAGCCCCAGGACTAGCGACCCCCTATTCCATCTCTTTAGTTTTCTCCTGAAAAACACGAATGCAATCACTGTCACCGCTGCCACGGCAACAAGGATAAGGACAACCACAATTGTAGCAATCACGGCGCCGGAAAGCCCTTGGGATGACAGCACTGCAAAGTCCAAAACAAGTTGACAAGGATGATTTTAGAATTTCTATTTGCAATAGATGGTACCATGCTCACACAAATCTGGCATGTATAGCCTTACCTGGGGTGATAATGCCACTTGAAGAGGGAGGGATAACATTACTACTATAAGATGGCATGACATAGATGCTCTCGGAAGTAATGGCAAAAGCAGTGGCAGACACTGGAACATTGGTTGATGCAATAACACTTGCATCAGCTGTGCTAACACTTGTGTAGACAGATGTAGGATTGAAAATAGAGGTGGTATATGCAATACTATGAGTATCTGTTTCCATAGTTGGTGAAGGGGTTAAAGTTGTGGCACCTACAGCTGAAAGAAGTGTTATAGTGATCTTTCAAAGATGATGCAGTGTCGGAACTAACAAACAATACTTACAAACCATAATTAAATTGCAATCATTGTGAAAAATAATGCAGCCAATTACACAGCAATGGTGATACATGTTCCTTATTCAGACACAATTCAAGAAATAAGACAGCCTAGTGTTATACTTGTCCATTGACAGAGTACATGAATAACACATATATGTCTTACCACCTACCACTACAGTTCTTTCCATTGAAATCCAATTGGTATCCGGCATAGCAATCGCAGCTGTTGCCAGTAGAATTGTTTGTGCATGTTTGTGCACACCCACCATTGTTTTGAGCACAAGTATTAACACCTGTGAAGAAACGCAATGCACTTATGACATTGCATAATCACTTTGCTGACCTAGATTAACATGAAGTGCAAATCCAATCATTGTGGTAAAGCCAGAAGATATATCAATTGAGTTTTGTAATGATCCTCCACATGGATTCAGATTAGTTAACTGAAGATTTGCACGAAGAACAGATTGCCCGGAAGCAATGCCAACTATGCCCAATCTTCCTCCATTAAACCAGGACTGTGTGCATGCGACAATGGCATCACCGCGCTGGACTAAAAACTGCTGGGTTTGAGGTAACGAGAAAGTGCTGCAAATGTATTGCGAAGTGTCTCTACTAATTGTATAGTTTGCTGAAGATCCAGGTATAAGATTGTATACAGAAGTTCCTGCTACTTGTCTGTATACTCCAAATTGTGTGGTCGAGGTACTGTCAGTTGTGTTATAGTAATAGCACACATTCCACGCTGTAGCATTCCCTGTGCAGTTTGTGGTATCCAGAGTGTTAATAAATAGACCATAACTGGAGAACAGTGTTGACATAGCAGTTCCTTGAACAAGATCATTTCCCAGTTTAGTACAAGTCTGGTTCCCTTGAACTAATTGGATAAAGGAATTATAAGCTTCTCTGATGAAACAGGATTGTATGATGGCAAGAGCTAATGCTTTCCTGTAGCATCTATCAATGTGATGTAGTGTAGGTATACTTAACATGATGTGTACATTGTGTATTCCCTTTGTAATCTAGTTGTGTGCTATGCTCATACATTTGTTTAGGTGTGCATTTTTAATATGTATTCATTATTTTCAACATAAGACTATTAATATTAATTCATTGCGCACTTAGCTTCATTCTGCTACAACTTACTTACCTGTAAGAAAACACACCAAAAATGTGCAAAAGACCTTTGGAATGACCACTTTTGTATATGCCTGCAATGGTAAAATGAATATAAAACATTAGTATCTTTCAAGCATTAGATTCAATGTACATCAAACACTTTCTATCTTCATTTAATGAAGTCATCTTTCTTTCGCAATTAAACCTGCAATTGAGTACTTCATGCGAAATGGTTGTACATCTGCTACATCAAAGAAATACAAACGGAATAGGTGAAGCCTTAGAGCTGAAA
Source organism: Eunapius fragilis (assembly GCA_963681505.1). Taxonomy (NCBI): domain Eukaryota; kingdom Metazoa; phylum Porifera; class Demospongiae; order Spongillida; family Spongillidae; genus Eunapius; species Eunapius fragilis. Next base: position 5,024,474 of record OY811980.1, on the reverse strand, counting down.
CAGAATTTTGTAACAAAGGCGAAGGATCCAATATTGGGGAGGAACACTCTCCCTCGCCCCCCCCCCACACACACACACACACCCTTCCAACACATGTTTGGCATGAAGCATACATCTTCTGATAAATGCTGCATGCATGTATGTTTTGTTTTCATCACCAAATAAAATTTAAATGTAAATCATTTCTCAGCTGCTGAGGTAAGAGGCGTATGCACATCATATTCCTGGTATATACATGTAGCCAGCCACAGGATGAATAATGTATGAAACATAAAAGATGAACTAATTGTATGGAATGTCAATCAGCAGTGTGTGTAGAGATTCTGTGGACAATAATATCGATGGATCTCTTTGCTTCCACCTGCGCATGAACATGGAAATTAGCTATGATCGTTACACACATTGTTATGTACAGAAAATGTCAGTGCATACAGTTTACATCTTAATCGAGCCACGATTATCGTTGTAAACAGTATAATCTACGGTACCACGAAGGAAACTATGCATGCCCCGAAGTCACATAAACACATAAAAACTATTGCGGTGAGATTCTCGCTTAGTCGGGCGGGCCCTACCACCGCGTTTGCCCGGGTGAACGCGGTGGTAGGGCCCGCCCGACTAATTCTCGCTGGCAACACGAGTGCCTTTTTAACAACATATTCTTCCAGATTCGCTACCGTCTTTGAAAGACAGTATCCGCCGATCGCGATGGGTGCATAGCGAAACACACCTTGTAACAGTTGTCAGTTAACGCATCAGCCGAGCCTAGCTAACGAAAATAACAATTTGTTTTATTCTAGGCAACCTTGCAAATTGGGTAAAAGTGTCGTACGTGACATGGACATGAACAATTGCCAAGGTTGTTTCCACCTCACGGGGGCAAGGGGGGGTATGTACCCTAAACGTTTCTGGTACCTTTTATTATTCAAATCGTGCAGGAATACCAGCTTTTTTCTGAGTACTGAAAAGTTTTTTTTTTTTTTTTTACAGCGCTCAAGTCATTCTTACGGAGATACGATCGTTTTTCCCAATGGGGGTGGAGGGAAGGCCGGGGCTACAATTAAGCGATACGTGAGTGTATATTAGTATCAGTACGGCACTGCTGCTCGTAGACGTATTCATGTATAATACGCCGTTCATACCGCTGGTGATGAAGTAAGCGCATTCTCACGTGTATAAAAAAACGAAGGTAGATGTACACCAAACTCACCCGACACACAACACAATGATGTTACTACTACTACTACTACTTACGTGGGCAAGCATGTCGATCCTGCAGTCACGGGACAAATCAAGGGCAAGCTTATATATATTCATGGGCTTAACACCCGTATACGTTATACATGTATGTCATTGTGTTGCGTTTGAACATAGATTCTATTATCTATGGTTTGAATATATTTGAATTAGCAGATTCGACACAAATATTGTGGCATGTCGCGGTTCAAACGAACCAGAAGTTACAGGATCTTTCAAGCTCAATTTTTCACGCTGCTGATAGCTAATCGTATTACAACTCGTCATGCACGCATTGTGCATTCTTTTCCCCATCTACAGGCACTGTGGTCACGGCGTGCTTACTTTAAAACGAGTCTTAGGCAGCTGTTTGCCTTGTTGTGGACGCAAAAAATCTAGAGCCACAGGAAAGGCTAGACCGCTGCTGCGTATCCAAAAATGCACATCCGGGAGAAGGCCCGCTGGTCCGATACATTAGACATTAAGCTCATTCTTGCATGGGTTCAGGCGAACGTCCCGGATGAAATACCAGGTACAACCAGGTACACGAGCCGCTAGCTTGCCAATTAGCAGTCTATCCTGATGAACAGAAAATTAATTTATTCACGCTCTGCCAGTTTAACATCCCTTTTACATGCTCGTTGTACAGGTCCTTTGAAGCTTGGCCCGAAATTGCCAAGCTCTAATTCTACGCGTAGTTAGTATAGAAAATTACATAGCAACCACGCATATCGCGATCGAATAGCTTCACTTTGAAGCTCTGGCTTGGGACCAATGAAAAAGTATTAGACATTGGCAATTTCGGGCCAAGCTCCAAAGGACCTGTACAACGAGTATGCACCGAGAAATGTAAAAGGGATGTTAAACCGGCAGAACGTGAATAATTTTTTTTTTCTGTACACCGCGGTAGACAAATGTATCCCCCCCCCCCCCCCCCCCCCACCCCCTCCCCGAAGACACCCGGTACATTAGACATTAAACAACATTGGTTCACTCCAAACGCATGTGAATTCTTTGCTTTGGGGGTTCAGTTAAAGTGCGCACTCTCGCATTGCATAATAGATTACCCAAAATGGTGTGGTCTGTAATATGATGAAAATGATGTGATCAGAGTAGAAAAGCAATGCAATTAAGCAAGCAGGATGACGGTATATGAAAGTGCATTAAAAGTCATTATTTCGCAACTGTTAGAATACATTCATGTTACAGCATGTCTACTTTTCCTTCTTGATGCACCGAAGAATGATGTAAGCAAGGCTTTGGAAAAGTGTGGCAAAAATGATGAGAGCTGCAACATCATACCACAGCCATCCAACCTGCCACCCGAGGCTCATAATCTGCTCAGTACCATTGACAATGCAGGGGTTATATGTGCTGGATTGGAAAGAGGAAAAAGTTTAAAGTCACTCTCAGCACTGTTACACCACAGCATCATTCTCTTTTGAGAGCTCAGTAGGACTTAAGAGTAGCATAAAATGCAATCAAAGACACAAGTTCCCAGAACAATTCCAAAACCCCTCCGACCCTTAATTTAATGTAAAGAATGACTGTATTAGTATTACTAAATCCATTATTATATTCACTTGTCAAACAAGCTATGGTAAAATATCAAAATTGCTCCATCCAGTGGTACTGGATATGGGCGGACATGACTTCTTTGACCCCCAAAACATTCATTATTTATAGTTTGCTGTATGCATACATGAAATGCTCCCACGCACTTAACCACTCCCCCTGGTTGCCCCATTATTTAACACTGCTATGGTCCCTCTGACATCCCTGCAGGCTCGGGGCCCCTCCCCCACAGTAAATGCTGAGGCCATCTATGGACTTGTTGGTAAGACCTTTATGTGTACTGAGCAGGCCTACAAATTGGAATCATGGCCACAGTGTTGCAATCAACATCAGCACTGAGAGCACATTTGGTACTGGATGCAGCACACTGCCCAATTCAAGTTCACAAACGACTTGCAACAATATCATTCCAAAACTGAAACTGCTATCACCATTCGTTAAGGGTACTGCACAATAATTGTGGCATTCTTGGAGCAAAATTGGAAGGTGCATTTATGTGTGTATTGTTCTGTCAATTAAATATGCACTAGCAAAACCAAACATCTATTGAAACATAATGCAAAGTGTATCACCATGTTCAGTTCAAATGCACACATGTGAAATGACAAATGGCAGCTGGGAGACAGGGGTATTATACTTAAAGACTATGGTGTGCACTAACAGTATGCTGCTAGCTACAGTATCCATGTTTGAAAACTTGTAATGTTCAATTTGAAATTGCAAAGGAATTGTAATCCTAATTTTAATTAATTACTACCCATCTATACTGTTTCAGTTCTGGTTGCTTTCTACAGCCATCATATTCTTGGGGACAAAGGGTGTTTTACATGGAAAACAACACCATTTATGACGTTATAGCAAAACAACTACATGTACTTCAGAACGTATATTTTTCAAGTTCATTATCCCAAAGAGGAAATCCCACTGCATATTGCGCCCAAGATTTTCATCTTTCGGGATAATGAACAATTATTATAAATAGCATTGTTTTCCCTTGAAACATAAATTTCCTTCCCAAGGATGTGTTAGGACATGCAACCACAACACATCAGCTTATGTATTCAGGGCTGCTGAAACTGCGGTTAACAGGTAGGACTGAAAGAATATTCATTGAAGTTGCTGCCGATATATGGTATAATCATACACTCTTAAATGAATATGCTTTCAGCCCTACCAGTTCCAACTGTTCTGGTATGGATGTGTAGCATAGTTATAAATCACTTCTGTTCCAATAGTAGAATCTTGATTGGTTTGCAATTTTACCCTATCCAATGCCAGCCGTACCAATTCATGCTGTATGTGACACATGCTGCACTCTACAAGTTGGATATAATCAGGAAACACATGCTTACCATTTTTCAATGACCGTCCCGTTAACAGTGATGTTAACTTGTGCGCTAAACATCAAGCCCACGACTTCATTGTTAACAAAAGCCTGTGGTGTAAAGCATTTCATTAGTGCCATGTTCTATACATATCAACATACAAATAGAACACAATGTTTATGATGCAGGACTGAATGGTTCACACATGAATGCCCAAACAGCCTAACTGTAGTAACAACTGTAGTAACAACTGTAGTAGGGCTGTACCTCCATTATGTAACGGACAAAACTGAGATACTTCATCCAGCCGATCCAGGCTGGAAGAGACTGAAGTGTGATGAGAAGACCACCAAAGAGCTGTAGATAACGAGAACACGTTTTGAAAAGCAAGCACATGTACCACAACTTCCCCCTCCCCCCTCATTATGTGTCACAACTTCCTCTCCCCCTCATTATGTGCCACAACTTCTCCTCCCCCTCATTATGTGCCACAACTTCCCCCTCCCCCTCATTATGTGCCACAACTTCCCCCTCCCCCTCATTATGTGCCACAACTTCCCCCTCCCCCTCATTATGTGCCACAACTTCCTCTTCCTCTCATTATGTGCCTCAACTTCCCCTCCCCTTCCCCTCCCACTCATTATGTGCTACAACTACCCCCCCCCTCATTATGTGCCACAACTTCCACTCCCCCTCCCCCCAATTATGTGCCTCACATTCCCCTCCCCCACATTATGTGCCACAACTTCCCCCTCCTCCCCCCTCACTATGTATACAGGAACCAACCACATGGAATAACTTCCAAAGACACATCCTAAGATTTGAAATGAGAGCTTTGTTTATGATAAATATTCATGTAGCACTAAGTCGAAAAGATGTCTACACATAAGTAAATTTGGCATTGAAGGTGGTTTGCCAATGAATTGCAAACAAAGGGATATGTGTATTTGACACAATAATTATACTAATACGCATGCATGACAGCAGGTACCAATGCACATGTTGATGTATGACAAGTAACAAACCCTGTGCATCATATGCAAGAAAATAGTTTATGTATGGGCATACCATTGACACAACAAAGAGAATGGCTATTAGAAGATTTGCAACCGCATTTATGCGAACTCCAGCACTGACAGCAAAAGCAATTGAAACTGCTGCAATGCTTGCAAGGTTGATTAAAAGAAGGTAGATGAAGAATTTGGCTGCATCCAACTGAAATCCTAATCAAATGAATAGATAATGCACATTACAAAACCAACACAGCTGTGTGTGTGACACTACGTGCCTGCGTATTATACATGGTGTTTGCGAAAGAACGCAACGCTTTAAAACCCCTATAACTCAGGATTGAAATTAATTAACTGCTTAATTTCTTTAACATATGTTGCAGTAGTTAGGCAAATACAAATAATCCAATTAGATTTCAATTATTATAAGCGGTTAAGCAACTGTATCAAATCCCTCATAAATCAAAATATTCAGAGCCCTCTATTAATAAAGTTATTCAAGATTGTGGTTTGCAACAATTGATTTTAATAACTAATAATAAGTAACATACGATCTGGATATGCGGTGGAACAGTACTGATTTCAAGTTCCTAGGTTCAATAGTGAGTTATTCACATTTAAGACCATCATTTGCTTTAAAGTTATTAAGGTTGAAGCTGTTATGTGGTAAATATTTTTAATAACTATCATAAATTATTCCAGTATTAAATGAACTACAAAACACTACTTGATTTGGTAATGGATTATTTAATGGTGCGTTATTAAAACTCAAAGTTAATAAAAACGTAGTGGTCATATAGCTTTTTCAAGTTTGATTTGTTGTTTTGAATATTAACTAGTAAAACGCCAATCATATTTCTTACTTTTTCAAAGTCTCATCCATACTATTCTGCAGTTTATAAATAACGTTATTAATAAGTTGCCGTACATTGTTTTTTCAGTTTAGCTAATTGCAAGCTATTTGATGTTATCTTTTGAACGGCAAAAATAAACGAATTGTAACGTATTTGACTAAACGTGGTTATTGTACGTTCATAAATTCATTTAGATTGACAATCCAATTAATGAATTATATTCATTTTAAAGCGTTGCGCTCTTTTGCAAGACCCTGTATATAGAATTCTTATATCTCTCTTTTGTTACACACACTTACACCCATGCACATTTGCAGCGGCCTCTGAAACAAGTCTAGACAAATTACACTGGAATTTCATTAATTGGTATTAATAAAAGATTGAAATAATGTACCGTGTAAAGACATCAATGTCTCTGAGCAATAGCAAAATCAAACTGATAAAAGTGTACTGAAACTTCATAACCATATATAGATGTTTGGTTATGCCAATTCAAACCATATGTGACCAAACTTATGTTGACTTCAAGTTTTTCACAGTGTGATTTCCTGAAACTCTGCTACACGTATACATGTATGTACACCCACCATAAAATTATCCTTGCGTATTGAAGATTGCTGTTCATAAGTGCTGAATGTTTATCAATGTAAGCATTTTGGTTTGTCTTTCAGAGTTGCAACAACTGGTTTATTTAAATAACTTCCCATATTGTTTACAATTGAATTGCAATGCATTATTTATTTAAACATCAAACCAAATAATCAATGACTTTTAACAGGATTAGTTTGAACCACACTCATGAACAGGTTAATGTGTAGTTTATATACGTATCAACCAAAGAAGCCAAAAGCTCAATCTTGGTAAATGGGTGATCATTTTGACTTGGCTCATGAAGCTTGACATATGAGAGTAATGTTTAATGTTTAAGATCACTTCTTCCTTGTAACTTCCTTTTGAGCACAATCATAAATAACAACATCATTTTAATTTTTACTTCCGAATTTACATGTAGGTGTGTGTTTTATGAATGCCCCTATTAAGCGATCAAAACACTTGTATTTATGCACAGCGGAAAAAAAGTCTTTGCCTTTTGGCTGTTTATCGGACCTTACAGTGGTCCCACAGGTTGCGCACTGAGGTTGCACCAGTGGCACTTGTACAATCCCTTTTTGAGATAGTCCATATTGAATCCTTTTGATGCACATTAAAAAGAGCCGTCTATTATGCTCCCATGCAGTAAACAAAATGTGCCACTAGCACGGCCTGTTCTATATGTATCAGTACTTTTGTAGACCCGATCCTAAACAGATTTGCACGAGTGCCAGTACCGCTAAATTTAACCTGGGTCCCTTCAATGAGGGACCAGCAAAAAAAAAAATTAAATAGAAATAGATATATATATATATATATGGAACAGTGTCCAGCAAAATCACTCCTTGATACTTTATCAAATTTTACAGGACAAGCAAAAGAAGAGTAACGCTCGCATTGAAATGTATGGCTAATTATAAATTCAGTACCTTATAACTTTATGATGGATAGCCCAATTTTGGATGCGTAAGGACTGTTTGATAGAAACTCTTTGGAGTCCACGGAAAATCCAGAAATTTGAAAACTTGAAAAACTACCAGAAGGGTGATTTTGCTGGACACTCCCATATATTGCTATGCACCCAGGTGTATAATTGTACCCCCAAGATGACATTCATGACAATAGACATTTAAAAAATCAAACTTATTTCATGTCTCTAACAAATGTATCAAATGTGTAAGGCTTTAAAACTTTGTAGAACAAGACTATGCTGACATGCTCATCATCCTAAACAAGTATTTAAACTATGTACGGATATTTAATGTGCTCATAAATGTATATATGTACTGAGCTGAGAACATGTAATATACTAATTACACTTGATTCACACAAGGTTTCCCTTTCATAATGCTTCCATTCATATTTCTCATACCTATCATGAAGTATGTGATAACAGCAAAGGCAGAATTAGGAATGATCCTCAAAGGAATGAGGTCAGTCAGAACTTTCGATATGAAGAAGGCTGATACTCTATAGAACCCACTGGCATTTTCATGTCTGGAAGAAATGTGTACATTAACTAAACATAAGCACCATGAATATTGGACAGGAACACAGACACAAGCGCATGCACGCAAGCACACATACACACACACACAAACTAACACACACATACAAGCAAGCACATACACACATACACACACACGCACATAGACACATACACACACACGCACACACAGACACACACTTGTAAACACAAACTAAGACACACATACAAGAAAGCACATGCACATACACACACACACACACTAGCAGTCATTACTAGCGTAGAAGGCAATAGTGGTGAAAGAAAACAAGCCTGCATGAAAATTAAACAATAGCTACATCTGTCCAGCTTTCTTGACAACAATGTTTGTATTCATTCATTTCCATTGCAATCAATGTCCCCAATACTAACACCCAACTTGGGGGAAATGGGGGGGGAGGTGGCCTGTGTAGTCCATACTTGCCATCTTACATCTAAAATGTCCCATTGCAAATCACAGTCGCCACAATATCAATTCACAGAGGGTGGATCGTCCTTACATGAAAAGTGCACGCTGCTTAATGAAGAGGTCAATGGCTGAAAGGCTTCCGAAGGCTTGGTTAGTGGCAATGAAGAAGAAAACTCCAATTCTGCAAACCAAATGCATGGTGACATCATACTCTGTGCACATGTGTAGCCAGCCATTGACCCCATCATCACTGCTCACAATATTACCACCATAAATGGAATGCATTGGGGGTCCATGCTGCATCCTCTGGCACTGATTAGGCTTACTGGTGAACAGGGATTAGCCTTACTGATGAACACGGATTAGCCTTACTGGTGAACACGGATTAGCCTTACTGGTGAACACGGATTAGCCTTACTGGTGAACACGGATTAGCCTTACTGGTGAACACGGATTAGCCTTACTGGTGAACACGGATTAGCCTTACTGGTGAACACGGATTAGCCTTACTGGTGAACACGGATTAGCCTTACTGGTAAACACGAATTAGGCTTACTGGTGAACAGGGATTAGGCTTATAGGGCTCTAATATTGGCAAGGAGGAGGGTTCTAATATTGGCAAGGAGGAGGGTTCTAATATTGACAAGGAGGAGGGGTCTAATACTGGCAAGGAGGAGGGCTCTAATATTGACAAGGAGGGCTCTAATATTGGCAAGGGGGAGGGCTCTAATATTGGCAAGGAGGAGGGCTCTAATATTGACAAGGAGGGCTCTAATATTGGCAAGGGGGAGGGCTCTAATATTGACAAGGAGGAGGGCTCTAATATTGGCAAGGAGGAGGGCTCTAATATTGACAAGGAGGAGGGCTCTAATACTGGCAAGGAGGAGGGCTCTAATATTGACAAGGAGGAGGGCTCTAATACTGGCAAGGAGGAGGGCTCTAATATTGACAAGGAGGGCTCTAATACTGGCAAGGAGGAGGGCTCTAATATTGGCAAGGGGGAGGGCTCTAATATTGGCAAGGAGGAGGGCTCTAATACTGGCAAGGAGGAGGGCTCTAATACTGGCAAGGGGGAGGGCTCTAATATTGGCAAGGAGGAGGGCTCTAATATTGACAAGGAGGAGGGCTCTAATATTGACAAGGAGGAGGGCTCTAATATTGGCAAGGAGGAGGGCTCTAATATTGACAAGGAGGAGGGCTCTAATATTGACAAGGAGGAGGGCTCTAATATTGGCAAGGGGGAGGGCTCTAATATTGGCAAGGAGGAGGGCTCTAATATTGACAAGGAGGAGGGCTCTAATATTGACAAGGAGGAGGGCTCTAATATTGGCAAGGAGGAGGGCTCTAATATTGACAAGGAGGAGGGCTCTAATATTGACAAGGAGGGCTCTAAAACCTCTCCTGGCAATGAAAAAGGAGATACATCTACACATGCATACATATATGCATGTGTGCATGTGTTATATACAGATCCACACCTGTCTTGAAATCCCAGGGGTGTGAGGCTGCGCTTGAAGTATATTCCTCCAATGACAAGTGCAAAGAAAGTTAATGTGATGAGCTGCAATGAAGATGGGGTCAAGACATGACAAGGTGTATGGCCAAGAAATTAACAAAAATATAGCATGCACCGTTTCCTGTTGCAGTCAATAAACCACGTTTACATGCAACTAACATGAATGGTCAGCAACCAATCACTGGTCTCAAATAAATACCCTGCCAGCTATCTACATGTGTATGTCTTGATGCACAAGGACTTCCATTGCAAACTACATGTATACTTATTTCACAGAACTAAGCAATGTGCTTGGAAAGTGTAAAAATAATAACCTGTAATAATAACCTGTAGTTCATGTACAGCCAGATACAGTTGATTGTCAAAATGGACAGGCAGGACTTAGGGGAAGGGGGAGGGGCATTTACTATGCAGGACTCAAAGAGGGGTCCATCGGGCATGCTCCAGTGCACGTGACACGTGTTCACGTACCTGAAATACAGACGTTGTGGGATTTCGCAGAAGGTTGAGTGCTGAACGTCTGCACAGCACCAGCAGCTACCTCATGTGGATGTGGAGGTGTGTGGATGTGGAGGTGTGTGGATGTGGAGGTGTGTGGATGTGGAGGTGTGGATGTGGAGGGTGTGTGGATGTGAGGGTGTGTGGATGTGGAGGGTGTGTGGATGTGTGGGTGTGTGGATGTGGAGGGTGTGTGAATGTGGAGGGTGTGTGAATGTGGAGGGTGTGTGGAGGTGGATGTGGATATGGAGGGTGTGTGAATGTGGAGGGTGTGTGAATGTGGAGGGTGTGTGGATGTGATGTGGAGGGTTTGTGGAATGGTGTTATGAAGGAGGACAGTGTATAACCTGTACACGACAAGCACTTGTACAATAGTGTACACTTACATGGTTTACAAAGACAGTGCACATGTACATCTAAGTCATAGTACAGCTATGGTACATGTATGCATACAGTACAGGTACAGTAGATGTACAGCTATGGTACATGTATGAACACAGTACGGATACAGTAGATGTACAGCTATGGTACATGTATGCATACAGTACGGGTACAGTAGATGTACAGCTATGGTACATGTATGCATACAGTACGGGTACAAATCAGATACATGTACATGTTACAAACACACATGTATGACCAGCTTAGAGAAATGTACATGTAGTACAGGTGACTGCTGGACAAACCTGCCAGATAACATTGGTAGCATAGGTCACACTGTCCTTTCTCTTGATACCAAATGCAATCCCTTGGGTCTTCTCCTTCACACTCAGGTTCTCCATGATAGGGTCAAGCTTGGAGCTAAGAGCACTGTAGTATGAAGACTCAAGGTATGCCTTAGCAAGGTTAGTGTCTCTGGAGCTAGACGCTTCATCTAAAGAGGGAGGGAGGGTGAGGGAAGAGGGAGGAGGGTGAGGGACGAGGGAGGGGGAGGGAGAGGTGAAGGAGAGGGAGAGGGAAGAGGGAGGGGGAGGAGAGGTGAAGGAGAGGGAGAGGAAAGAGGGAAGGAGAGAGGTGAAGGATGGAGAGAGAAGAGGGAGGAGGGTGAGGGACGAGGGAGGGGGAGGGAGAGGTGAAGGAGAGGGTGAGGGAAGAGGGAGGAGGGTGAGGGACGAGGGAGGCGGAGGGAGAGGTGAAGGAGAGGGAGAGGGAGGAGGGTGAGGGACGAGGGAGGGAGAGAGGTGAAGGAGGGAGAGAGAAGAGGGAGGAAGTTGAGGGACGAGGGGAGAGGGAGAGGGAGAGAGGTGAAGGGAGGAGAGGGGAGAAGAGAGGGAGGAGTTACAAGTGTGTATGTGGGGGAGGGGGGCACAGTTGAACACACCTGCTGACATGACAGTCTCTTTTTCTGCCTTTGCGTTGTTGTCGCCCTGGTAACTTTCATGACGGGTGATCACATCCAACAAGAAGTCAGCTGGATTCTCATGCTCCTCACAGGGGTAACCTGGTCACCGTAGAAGGGCGGAAGGGATTGGTGGCTAATTCATGATTTTTGGAGGACCCACAAAAAGGTTAATTAAGGACCTCGTTACCGGGGGGGGGGGGGGGGGGGGGAGGGAACCCCAAGAGGTGGATGGAGGGTGACAACCTCCTGGAGTCATACATCATGTATATGGTCCTAATCTGGGTGCGGAGGTCACATTGTGGAATGGCAAAAGGTTATGCATAGTGCACGCAAAGACCAGGAGAAACAGATCTTTGCTTGCCTGGTTTTCACACATGCTGTTGCCACTAAGTAGAGGCCCCACACTACCAAGGCCTCTTCCCCAGTACAAAAACTCACCAAGCCGTTGGAAGTACGGAAGTACTGCCAGAGCGTTGCCATGGTACACCACCTCACCCCGGGAGAGGAGGGTCAGGGAATCAAAGAGTTTGAATATGGCGTAGCGCGGCTGGTGGATGGACATGATGACAATCCTCTCATCAGCTAAGCTCAGACTGAGGAAGGGTGGAAGGAAGGCATGGCGTTACACACATGTAAGCAAAGTGCATGTAATGGTAAAGACTGTCCACATGTGCGGTGCATGTAGTGGTAAAGACTGTCCACACGTGTAGTGCATGTAGTGGTAAAGACTGTCCACATGTGTAGTGCAAGTAGTGGTAAAAACTGTCCACACGTGTAGTGCATGTAGTGGTAAAGACTGTCCACACATGTGTAGTGCATGTAGTGGTAAAACTGTCCACACGTGTAGTGCATGTAGTGGTAAAGGACTGTCCACACATGCAGTGCATGTAGTGGTAAAGACTGTCCACACATGTAGTGCATGTAGTGGTAAAGACTGTCCACACATGTAGTGCATGTAATGGTAAAGACTGTCCACACATGTAGTGCATGTAATGGTAAAGACTGTCCACACATGCAGTGCATGTAGTGGTAAAGACTGTCCACACATGTAGTGCATGTAGTGGTAGAGGACTGTCCACACGTGTAGTGCATTTAATATTAAAGACCGTCCACATGTGCTATGGTCGTCATTGCCCATTGGCTGCACTTACTCCTTCAAGAGCTTCACAACAGAGACGGCCGTGTTGGCATCCAGGCCAGTGGTGGGTTCATCAAGGAACAGGACCTGAGGCTCGATGATCAGCTCCATACCAATGTTTGTACGCTTCCTCTCGCCCCCAGAGACCCCTCTGAGGAACTCTGTGCCAACCTGTGATGAGCAATTACTTTAAATGTACATGCAGGTACGCCTCACACAAGGGAGCTAACCTGTGTATGCGGTCTATGGCGGTTAATTAGAAATATTGCACTGTCCTAGCTACACCAGTGCATGCCATTCAAACTGTACACAGGTGCATGTCATTCAAATAACCAACCAAGGTGTTGCACATGTACATAGCAGCACATGTACATGTACATGTGCAAAACATGTACATGTACATGAAGATAACACCAGCACACATGTACATGTATGCAAAGGGCCACATGTGTACACATTTGCATGCAATTTGATTGATTTAAGTAAGTCTCATCTACTTCCCCATTGAGGCAACTCTAGCTTTAGGTCTTTTCCTCAACACACGCCATGGCACTAAAACACAACAACAATGAACATGTAATGGTTAATTTGGATTCCCCAATGAGCAATATGCAAAGCCACCCACATTATGCCAGTAGTACCTTGGTATCAGCCCCCCCCCCCCCTCCCCCAATGAGCAATATGCAAAGCCACCCACATTATGCCAGTAGTACCTTGGTATCAGCACAGCTATCCAGTCCCAGCTCGTGAATGACCTTGTCCACCCGGGCCTTCCTCTCCTTGCTGCCCATGTTCAGCCTCAGGGCCGCCGAGAAGGAGAGGTTCTCCCTCACCGACAGGGTGCCCATCACTATGTCATCCTACAGGTAGCCGTGGGAACAATGGGCGCAAAGAAATGAAAGGTATATGATAAAAACACTTGCCAAGTTATGAATGGGCCTGATATTTTGCTTGCTAGTTATATGTAAGCATTCGTGTTAATCAACAGTTGCACAGAGAAATTTTCAAAGCATTGACTTCTACCTGGTTTGCCCAAGTATTGCTGGAGGGCATCAGTGGATGTTGTGACACAAAGCAAAAGTTTAGGCTGCTGTTAGTGTGGATTCGGGGGAAATGGGGTTAAAAGCCCACCTGCTAAGCCCTCCCACCCTCCCTCCCTCCCCCATAGTGGACTGCTTAAAGCTGTCTAAATGCTCTCTCATGCTGGCTGTTAATAGGCTATTAACCCCAGCTGTGAGTTTGACTATGATTGATAGTTTTGCCCATAAGGGGGCAGGCAGCAGCCAGCCAGTCGGGTGTGCCATAGGGGTGCTGACCCCCCACCACTGAGCCTGACTGGTACCAAGGGGTAACGCTGGTTACCATTGGGTCAGCCTGTTTGCCACACCATGACGCTGGTCAAGGTTAAGTGGTTAGGTCAGGATGTAGAAGCCCGAAGGGTGCCGCCTACCATTGATATTCAAGCAAGAACACAGTAAATATATGTACAAGTACAGGTGGAGTGGTGGGTGGGAGAGCAATTCAGACCAGCAGTCATGCGCTATTATGACTGAGTGATTGCAGTCCACCTACCACCATCCTTTATATGTATGCATGGACCTGGAACCATATCAGTTTAGCAATATCATTGAGGTTAGATCAGATAGATGTGTTTGAATGGAGGTGGGTTACTTCCCCCAGACGCTTTCCCAGGCATATAGGCTCCATGCTATTAGACACATTTCAATCCTATTTACCAAAACATTAAACCAAGTATAGTACCTAAACAACCATTTTTAGTCAAGAGTAAAGCAGTTTACATGTACTTGGAGCAGAATTTGCACAAGCACCATTTTTGCTATACATAAATTTGCTACATTGGTCGTTGGATGTGTGACATGAACTATTTGTATCTATTTAATAGTTAGGATGATTCATGTTTACGTAATATATAGCACATGCGCTGAATGCACTAGTCATTATTATTATTATTTTGGAAGTGGACACATCACATGGTGGCAGCGGTGTTGGCTCTATGGCTACTAGTAACATCCGTTTGGAACCACCCTGCCGCGTTCAACTTCAAAAGACCCAAAGAATGGTCACACTGGAAGCAGAGGTTCGAACAGTTCTGTCTGGCTTCAGGTCTGTCAGGTGATGAGGAAAGCAGACAGGTTAGTACTCTCCTGTTTTCTCATGGAGAGGAAGGGGAGGATACATTGCTGAGAGTAAAATGCAACGAAAAGGCTAAAAAGAAATACAGCAAAGTCATGGGAGCTTTTGATGCTAAGTCATGGTAGCTTTTGATGATAAGTCATGGGGGCTTTTGATGATAAGTCATGGGAGCTTTTGATGCTAAGTCATGGGAGCTTTTGATGATAAGTCATGGGAGCTTTTGATGCTAAGTCATGGGAGCTTTTGATGATAAGTCATGGGAGCTTTTGATGCTAAGTCATGGGGGCTTTTGATGCTTTTTTCAGCATCCGTAGGAACGTAATTTTTCGAGAGGGCACAGTTTAACAGCAGGAGCCAAGCTGAGGGGGAGTCGGTAGAGCATTATATTCAGCCTTGCTAGGAATTGCGCCTTATGGGCAACTCACGGAAGAGCTCATCCGAGATCGTTTAGTGATAGGCATTAGCGATAGCAAGTTGTCACAACGGCATGCAGAGCCGACCTTAGAAAAGGCCACAAAACTAGTTGGGCAGTCAGAAGCGGTTCAAGCCCAGCAATGAATAGTTAAGAGTCCAAAATCGGAGACCCCCAGTGCAGAGGTGGAACAAATTAAACCAATGGGGGGAAAAGAAGATAGAGAAATGTCCTTTGTAAGGTCAAAGACGAGATTTCCCAATAGGAACAGTGATTTGGGACCGCATGATAAATGCACACGTTACGGCAAGTTCCACACTGGGAGAGATGCCCTGCAAACAATGTTGTGTTATCGGTGCAAAAAAAAAAAGAGGGTATTTTAAATCGCAGTGTCATACACGTGTAGCTGTAAAGGATGGGGAGAACATTAGCACTGCCTTTCTTGATACGCTAGGCAAGGGTGGGCCTAATTCATAGCATACTACCATTCGATTGTGTGGACGCCATGTCACGTTTAAAATTGACACTTGGGCAGAGGTTTCAGCTATCTCAGAGCAGGTCCTCAGGAAGATACAAAGATGTAGGTTGGCAGCTCCATCAAAGATACTTCGAGGCCCAGCTTGTGAACTTTAGATGTTGTAGGGCAGTTCAAGGAAGTCCTCAGCCACAAGGGATGTTCTGAAGAACAAAACATTTTTGTCATCCGTGGACTAAAAAACTGCTTACATGGACTTCAAGCTATTTGGGCATTGAAACTGGTAGCTAAGTTAGACGATGTTAGCAGTGGGCATTGCAGCAACCTATAGTGGAAGCATATCCATCATTGTTTCATGGCCTGGGGAATCCCTATGAAATTAGATTGAAGCCCAAGTCCAAACCATTTGCCTTATGTGTGCCCAGAAGAATCGCAATCCCATTGCAAGAAAGGGTCAGAGCTGAGTTTAAAAAACATGGAGGAAACAGGCACCATATCCAGTGTAGATGAACCAACCCCATGGTGCTCGGGCGTGGTTGTGGTGCCAAAAGCAAATGGCTCAATTAGAATTTGTGTGGAACTGGGATGGTTAAATGAGTGCGTGATGCGAGAAGTGTACCCTCTTCCTTCAGTTGATGAAACCCTTGCACAACTCGCAGGTGCTAAGGTGTTCAGTGAATTGGACGCCAGCTCCGGCTTTTGGCAGAACCCACTTGCTAGTGTATCGCACTTGCTGACAACTTTCATCACCCCATTTGGGTGGTTTTGCTTTAATAAGCTTCCTTTTGGGATCTCCAGTGCACCCAAGCACTTCCAAAAAAAAGGAAGTGTGAGATCCTTAAAGATCTCAGTGGGATATTATGTCAGATGGATGATGTCTTAGTACTTGGGCAGAATTATGAGGGACATGATATTAGACGCAGCTCTGCACAGAATCCAAGGAGCAGGGGTGACACTAAACAAGGAAAAATGTGTGTTCAGAATGGAGAGTGTGAAATGTTTGGGGCAAATTATTAAGGGTGACAGGATCAGTGCGGACCCTGAGAAAACATATGCCTCTCTGTAAGATGCCCCCACCAGGCAGTATCACCAAGTTAAGGAGGTTCATGGGAATGGTCAATCAGCTCAGCAAATTCTCTACCAACATTGCACAAATCGCCTGACCGCTTTGTGAACTGCTTAGCACCTCCGGTGAAGGAGAAGGCCTTTCTGTTAGTTAAAACAGAGCTTTCCAGACCAACAGTGCTCTCGTTTTATGACCCCAATGCAGAGACCTGTGTGACTGCGGATGCATTGTCCTATGGGTTGGGTGCTGCTCTCCTCCAAACATTGCGTGGAACCAATAGCTTACTCGGTTATCATGAAATATTGTTCAGATGGGTGGCCTGAAAAGCATCGATTGCCTCCAACAGAGAAGGTCTATGGGGAATCGACATTGAATGCAGGACTTCTGTTTGGAAAGCGAATCGTTGTTCCTCAGGCCTTGCAGGCTGAGATGCTGGCAAAATTGCATCGAGGCATCAAGGCATTGAGAGGTTCCATCTGAGAGCCACAAAAGCAGTATGGTGGCCTGGTATCAAGATAAGTCAACCTCGAAGGGAACCGACAATCGTAACCGAATGTCCAGACTATCCTTGGCAAAAGGTGGCTGCAGACCTCTTTCAACTGAAAGCTGCAGCCTGTTTGGCCATGGTGGATTATTTCTCCCGTTATGTGGAAGTCACTAAACTTGGGATTACTACTTCTAACCATGTCATTCAAACATTGAAGGGTATTTTTTCGAGACATGGCATTCCTGAGGTGCTGGTAAGTTGCAATGGCTCACAATTTTCATCCCAAGAAATGAGGAAGTTCGCAGAAGGATATAGCGTACGGCATGTCACCAGCAGTCCCCATTACCCGCAAAGTAATGGACAAATCGAACGTACAATACAGACGGTAAAGAAACTTCTTAGCACTGGAGATGACCCCAACCTGAGCCTCCTGAACTACAGAGCAACACCCCTTCCCTGGTGTGGGGTTAGCCCTGCGGAGCTTTTAATGGGTCCGCAGACTGCGGACAATGGTACCTCAGATCCTGGAATGGTTTATGCCAGGATGGCCATACTGAAAGGAGTTCAAGACAAAGGATAAGGCATACAAGGAGAAGCAAAAGGAGAACTACACTGTACAATCGAAGCCATCGAGTAAGGTTCAGGGCAGACATGAAGATGACGTGACACCAGTATGGGTTTCAAGCCCAAAGGGTGAGCGTTCTCAGGGTCATGTGATTGCACCAGCAAACACCCCAAGATCATATGTGGTGGAAACACCAACAGGGGAGGTCAAGAGAAATAGCAGTCATCTCGTTCCTCGGATCCCGGTGCCCAACAATGAGAGCGGAATCAAAGAATCAAAGAATGCTGTCAATGAGGCAGGAAGTACATCCAAGGAGATTGACCAGACGGATCACTCTAAGGAACAGATCCCTAGGATGCATAGTCCAATTGCTACCAGGCTACGGACAGGCACTAAGATTCACCCACCAGAAAGATACCGAGAGAGTTCTCAAAAGGGGGAATTGTGACGTGAAATATTTGTATCTATTTAATAGTTAGGATGATTCATGTTTACGTAATATATAGCCCATGCACTGAATGTACTGGTCATTACTATTATTATTTTGGAAGTGGACACATCACAGGATGCAGTAACCGTCCCAAACATTTGGGATTCAGCCAGTCACTGGCACCACACGACGCCTGCCCTCATGACCCTGGCCTGCCCTCATGACCCTGGCCTGCCCTCATGACCCTGGCCTGTCCTGATGACCCTAGCCTGCCCTCATGACCCTGGCCTGCCCTCGTGACCCTGGCCTGCCCTCATGACCCTGGCCTGCCCTCATGACCCTAGCCTGCCCTCATGACCCTGGCCTGCCCTCATGACCCTGGCCTGCCCTCATGACCCTGGCCTGCCCTCATGACCCTGGCCTGTCCTGATGACCCTAGCCTGCCCTCATGACCCTGGCCTGCCCTCATGACCCTGGCCTGCCCTCATGACCCTGGCCTGTCCTGATGACCCTGGCCTGCCCTCATGACCCTGGCCTGCCCTCGTGACCCTGGCCTGCCCTCACAACCCTGGCCTGCCCTCATGACCCTGGCCTGCCCTCATGACCCTGGCCTGCCCTCATGACCCTGGCCTGCCCTCATGACCCTGGCCTGCCCTCATGACCCTGGCCTGCCCTCATGACCCTGGCCTGCCCTCATGACCCTGGCCTGCCCTCGTGACCCTGGCCTGCCCTCGTGACCCTGGCCTGCCCTCACAACCCTGGCCTGCCCTCGTGACCCTGGCCTCCCTCGTGACCCTGGCCTGCCCTCATGACCCTGGCCTGCCCTCATGACCCTGGCCTGCCCTCATGACCCTGGCCTGTCCCGATGACCCTGGCCTGCCCTCATGACTACTTTTGTTGTTGTGCACTATTTAGTAATAATAGAATAAAATAAAGTGTAATTTAAACTGCTTTAAATGTATATCTATTACAGAAATTTCAAGCACCATTTGAGTCTATCCAAATACGACGAATGAATGCATAATTCAGTAGTGGCTTACAGGTTGATACACGCTGCTTTGACAGACACTGCACAATGACAACAACATTCCAAAGGACTGTACATGTAAATGCTTAACACAGGACAAATTTTTTAATGCTAGTGCATAACTGTTATTCACAGCCATTGAGAGCCTAAACAGTTAAAACAGCACCAGCACCCCTCAAAGAGCAACACCTGCAATGCACGTAAACATGGCACCCCACCATTCACACACACAAACATACATACACATACACACACAACACACACACAAACATGCACACGCACATTCACACGACTCTTACCTGCACCACATAGCCAGAGATGCATTTAAAGTTGCTGGGTGGTCTCTCACCGTTGACAAGCACTGTTCCCGAGAGGAAGCTGCTAGACTTACGGTGAGCCAGTACATCAAGCAGGCTAAGTCAACAGATGATAAGTCCATCAGCACTATACCACACCTGACATAAGCACACATAGGCATGTACAAACATGCAGTGTCTAGTGAACATATCAGGTACAGGTACATAAGGTACAAGTCTCCATACATTATGTCTATGTAACAATATTAGTGGTACATGCCTCCATAGGGAATAGCGTAAGTACTAAGTTTTCCATTGCCCCTCATCAATTTTGAGTTGCCTATAAAAAGCTCACTAATGTTGCACAGACATAATGTATGGAGGCATGTACCACTGATGTTACATAGACATAACGTATGGAGGCATGTACCATTAATGTTACACAGACAATGTATGGAGGCATGTACCACTAATGTTACATAGATATAATGTATGGAGGCATGTACCATTAATGTTACATAATGAATGGAGGCATGTACCATTAATGATACACAGACATAATGAATGGAGGTATGTACCATTAATGATTACATAGACATAATGTATGGAGGCATGTACCATTAATGTTACACAGCCATAATACATGTACATGTACATGTATATGGACTAATGTTACACATGTGTACAGTCCATCTCTGTTATTCAACACACATACAAAGCAGCTGGATGGTGGTCCTACAGCTGTGCAGTGAAGTGGATACCATACGCATAGCAGAGTGTAGCCATATTGTATGTGGGTGCACACTGTGGGCATCACATACATCCAAAATCCCTCATGGTACACATACTTAATACTATACAAACTCACATAGCCTTACATGTATGCATGCACACCCACACCCACACACACACACACACACACACACACACACACACACACACACACACACACACTTATACTTACGTTGTTTTCCCACTTCCAGAGCGTCCCATGATCACATTCAGACCAGGATGCAGAAGACCACTGCATGAGATGAAAACATATGAAGCATTTATTGCCATATGTGCCAATATAGTTAGCATGTTTGCAGCACATGTGGGTGTCAGTGCTGGTACATGTTAGCATGTTAGGTACTCCCTACATGCAGTGCTGGTACATGTTAGGTACTCCATACATGCAGTACTGGTACATGTTAGGTACTCCATACATGCAGTGCTGGTACATGTTAGGTACTCCATACATGCAGTGCTGGTACATGTTAGGTACTCCATACATGCAGTGCTGGTACATGTTAGGTACTCCATACATGCAGTACTGGTACATGTTAGGTACTCCATACATGCAGTACTGGTACATGTTAGGTACTCCATACATGCAGTGCTGGTACATGTTAGGTACTCCCTACATGCAGTGCTGGTACATGTCAGGTACTCCATACATGCAGTGCTGGTACATGTTAGGTACTCCATACATGCTGTGCTGGTACATGTTAGGTACTCCCTACATCCAGTGCTGGTACATGTTAGGTACTCCATACATGCAGTACTGGTACATGTTAGGTACTCCATACATGCAGTGCTGGTACATGTTAGGTACTCCATACATGCAGTGCTGGTACATGTTAGGTACTCCATACATGCAGTACTGGTACATGTTAGGTACTCCATACATGCAATGCTGGTACATGTTAGGTACTCCATACATGCAGTGCTGGTACATGTTAGGTACTCCCTACATGCAGTGCTGGTACATGTTAGGTACTCCCTACATGCAGTGCTGGTACATGTTAGGTACTCCCTACATGCAGTGCTGGTACATGTTAGGTACTCCATACATGCAGTACTGGTACATGTTAGGTACTCCATACATGCAGTACTGGTACATGTTAGGTAGTACTCCCTACAAGCAGTGCTGGTACATCTCTATGTTTCACATGTATACCAATGTATTTTCACATGGCAGTGCAGTTTTAAGCTTTACACAACAGCTACAGTGTTGGACCCTTTCCATGATATACAATTGCCATGGCGATCGCCCTTTCTCTGGTAGGTAACCAACATTAACTCCCCGACACCCAGCTCCCATGTGCTCTCTCTTAATAGTGACATGCACTCAGGAGTTTTTGCTGTGTCTTTGTAATATAGAAGGTATGAAAATAAATGTGTTATCTAGCAAGTTGCCTCCATAGAAAATGGCTATGTACATGTACTATGGTAATTATATGACAATTATTTACTGTGCATAACGTTTTCTCTCAATGCTCAATTTAATTATTACAGGATTTACGGTAAGTTAGACTTAAAGGTAACAGTTAAATAAACAAGGTATATCAATTAAGGATGGTGGGAGGCAGGAGGGAGAAGGGTGAAAAGACATACGGATTTGCGCCATTGTCAAACAGGATCACGGACATAGCATCGGTCCCAAGACAAATCTTTTAGCAAGAATGTAGGACGTAGTTCCATAGGAATATACACTGTTTTCACTTCAAACCTCTTTTTCTCCACCCTGCATGCAACCTCTGCACTGGTATCACACACACACACACACACACAACACACACACACACACACACACACACACATACACACACATACACACACACACACAAAACACACACACACACACAAACACAAAACACTCACATACACACACCCAGTGCATACCACGCGCCAACGAACGTGCTGGAATGCGATTGCTATTAATTAAATCCGCATGCGCATGCCACGTTTTTATAACGATTGTTCTTGTTTACCCGCCAATTTACAAAGGTTACGTAATACCAAGGTCTTGTTCACCGCAACGCGCGACAAGTTTACACAAGATTACGTAATGACCAACCTGACAGATTTCAAGATGACCTTGCTCGGCTTGCGCACGAAACACTTTTTCTGTGGAACCTCGTAACAGACCTCATGAAACGAAACGGAGCATCCGTTCCCGCCTTCGCCATTAGCACGATCGGGATAAACTGGTTGCTTGGCAACGTCCATTTCCACCACCTCCGCTTTGCTTTCTTGTTTAAGGTCAGAGTCAAAGCTGATGGTAGCGGTCTGCGTCTCAACGACGTCCGGTGAAGATGAAACCATCACCACACGACTTGCAACTATATGAGTTGCCTGCGCCATCTATCCGCGCCGTAAAAAATGAAATGAACTTATTAGAAAAAAAAAAATTTTTAGCAGTTTAACCGATGGGATAATTATCGAAGGTGGGGTTTTGAATTTACGGCCTTCCATTATAATCCAGCCCTCCCGTGTGCTCGAGAACCGTTACGTCTACACTCCTTAAATTATATTACACCTGCATGCCTCTAGAACCCCCCACCCCCCCACCCCCCCTCCTCTCTCCATAGCTAAGAATTCAATCAACCATTCGATTAACAACATTTGATGTAATCAACACTTCTCGCAAAACAGTCTCTCGCAAGGGTAGTCAGTCCTCCTTCAAAATAGTGTATTGATTATAGGCAGAGTTATTTGGGTATGTACAAAGGTTCATTACAAGCATTTCAACTATATAATGGTATGAGGTGATACATACATCATAATTATAAGTGTTAGTTCTATCTGCAGCACCTCCCCTCACACTGTCAGATGAAGTTCACAAGGTGGGGGGTGTTGGTGTGAAGGTCCTTCACCCCCCATAAACTTGGTAGAGTGAGTCTCCTACCGGCTAATGAACTGGGGAAGGAAGGAGAGAAAGGGGACAAGCGAGAGGAGGTGGAGGAGGGGAAGTGGTCAGAGGAAGGGGAGGAGGAAAGAGAAGAGGAGGGGGGGGAGGAGGGAATCGGAGCACATGCAGGAGGCGTGTTATTGATTTAATGAACCCTTTTACCAAAAGATCGCTGGTGAATGTAAGGAAGTCAGAACAGTCCATTATGAAGGGAAGGTAAAACATGCATAGTTAGATACATGCTCACATAGTAGTGGAGTGAGAGAGGAGGGGCAAACTAAGCCTACGTTTAAATCTTCATGAGCACAAAAATACATGTCATTAGCATGATGGTGCCACCATACAGACTTACTGCACACTAACCCCAGCTGGGGGCACTCATCAGCCATCCCAAGAGAGCATACATAACCTTGAAAGAAAGCTGCCGAGATATCTACATGTGAGTACATGTATATATGAGGGTTGGCTCTGATTAAAAAAACACATATACGACACTCCCCCAATGCCTCCGGGATTAGCACACTAGAGGGTGTGCCCCAATACCTCCATGCAGGGGTAGGCGTGCGGACTGCTCATCAACACGTGGATCTCCTCCCTCCCCTGAACAAACACCTCCCCTGCCTTCTCTGGGCTGAAGG
The DNA here is from genome assembly GCA_963681505.1 of Eunapius fragilis. Lineage (NCBI taxonomy): Eukaryota > Metazoa > Porifera > Demospongiae > Spongillida > Spongillidae > Eunapius > Eunapius fragilis. The sequence continues at coordinate 5,000,229 of OY811980.1, read as the reverse complement.
AGGTGTCCCCACGTGCCCACTCCTGGGGGAGTATGCCCCACCCACCAACAGGTGGGCAGAGGTTGGGCATGCTGAGGTGATGTATGTGTATGTGTATATGTGTGTGTATATGTGTGAGTGTGTGCGTGTGTGTGTGTGTGTGTGTGTGTGTGTGTGTGTGTGTTCATGAAGGAGGAGCAACATGAAATTTTGCAATACAAAACACAATAATATGCAAGCAAGCCAGCTAGCCACAAGTATCACAATGGTTCGCCTTATTGTCCCCATGGTTGTATAGCTGAGAGTAGTACTCTCTTATGTCATGGTGCTCTGCCAACCATCAGTATTGTGCTTGAGTTGGACAAAATGAATTCCAAATATCTATAAATACGGCCTAATGACAGGACCAAAACACCACTGCAAATCCATTGCATCCATCACAGCTCAGTACCATTAATCTTTGACACTTACCTAGCTAGCTCTGCTTCAAATCCAAAATCTAAGATGGTGATACTGAGGTAACTGACAACTTATTTGCTATAGGTGTGTTGATAAAAATTTGCACATTTTTGTGTGCCACGTTAGCATGTGTATTATATATCATCATCACTGCCCCCTGGAAGCTATGAATATGTAATTCCCATAAAACATACACATGCACCATGCACACACACACACACCCCTCCCTCACCATGTAGATAGCATGTTAAGGTTAACTATTCAACCCGTATGTGCACAACCTAAACTGGATATTGTTCTGCTATGTGCATAACAATATTAGGGCCATTAAAGCGACCTCTCCATATGAGCTCAGGGAGGTAAGTGTTGAACAGGCTAGAATCCATTGTCCTTTCCTCTCTCACCAATACAGTACATACCTTGTTGGCATGACGTCTCAATTGATAATGTGCACATCAGGAGACCTGACATGGTGGGTGAGTTGGGGGGGGGGGGGGGGGGATCATGTGACTTCAAGTGGAGGTCGTGTGGCCGTAAGTGGGTATCATGTGACCATAAGTGCATGGGGCGTCATGAGACCAGCAAGGTGAGCCAAGGGTTATATGTGACCCATTAGAGGGTTAGAATGATGGTAATGTGATTGACAAGGGATCATATGTAAATACATATGCATGTAATTGTACTAACCCCAGATTGTATTGGTCAGTGCTGATGGTTTTACATGTATGACATAGACATGAATGGGCAGGCCTGTTAACAAGAGAGGGTCCTTATGATGGGAATTCCCTCAGCCAACGCCATCAGCATGCATCCCCATGATGATGGACCCCACCACCTTGTGTGTGTGTATGCGTGTGTGTGTGTGTGTGTGTGTGTGTGTGTGTGTGTGCGTGTGTGTGTGTGTGTGTTTGTGTGTGCGCGTGTTATTTTTTATTTCAAGTCATTCATCAATTTAGAGGAGAGAAGGCATGGGGAAGGAGGAGTATTTGTGAGGAGGGTGAGTGTAGGAGGTACATGTACATGTCGGTCTGTTGCCAGAGGGCCATAAATGTGGAAGCCATTTCATTATAAAAGTCAAGAGCTATGAAAATAATAAGGGTGGATCTAAGAGGGAGGGGCACTGTCCCCTCCCCCCCCAGCTATGGGACAGAGCCCAAGAACTTTGCAAGTACAACATCATTAATTTCCAGCCTTGAACGTCACTGATTTGCTCTATAACTGCTTGACTGAAACATGCATATACATCACTGATACCTACAACTTTGAGGGAATATATTTATTTATTATGTGCTATATGTATTCCTGTTGCTTTATCATGCTCATATGTTAAAATGACTTCAATGACGTAGGTACCTCAAATTTTTAAAAAGTAAGGGCAAAACAATTATTACCATCTGAATGCTGTAGAACAACACATCATTTGAGGTATATAGCGCTTCAAACACTACATTTTGAGCCAGCGGTAACATACACGATATCCTATTATATAAGACTACCCCTATTTTACACCTATAAACATAAAGGTCCTTTGCTCCTTTACATTCAATTTCTGTTTATACCACAAAAAGGACCTTGGCTCCCTTTATCCAAGATGTGGATATCAAGTGCCAGTAACTAAAGGTATCAAGGCTGATCTAGAACAACTGGCTGATCAAACTGTTGATTTGCTTCTACAGAGCATGGATCACTTACATTCATATGTATTTGACCAAGCAGGTTAACTGAAGGATTGGAGTGGTAACAGTCAGTTCTTTACACCCCATATGATCAAGCTAAACTGGAAACAGCCAGTGACAGGGAAGGATACAGTTTTGTGGGGTGTGAGCTGATTCTCCATATTTGATCAACAAGGAAATATATAGTAACAAAAAGGTTGTGGCATCTATTACAGGCCGATATCATGACTTCCTGTCTGCAAATGAATATGAGTAAAAGCTCCGTAAAAAATTAGTTATTACTTGTATTCAACTCGAGTTGCAGGCGATAAATCGGCAGGAAGTTGACCCGTGTATACGCTGGCCTTTATGGTGCATATATAAAAATAACATTCACTTGCTATATACATGGCATACTGTACTTGACACAGTTTGAACAGTATGAGACTACCTTATTTATTGTCTGACACTCACGATCATCTTTGTACCAAACATATATATGCATGCACAGTTTCCCCTTTTGATGGCCACGAAGACTGCGCTGCAGCCCTAACTCCAGTGCCTGTCTGCCATTGGCCAATAAGAGTGACAGCTTTATCTGGAATTCCTGAGCCTGTGAGTCCAAAGTGTCAGAAGTCTCTCAAAGGTCAGGGGGAGGGAAGAGTAAGGCAAGGTACAGGGTCAGGTGTCGGAGCAGAAGTTAAGGTGTCCAAGCTGCTTTTTTACAAGGCGGCCATAGTGTGGGTGTTTGCCATTGGAGCGATTTAGGCCAAGAGGCTCGAAACGCAAAACGTAACAATGCATACGTGAACAGATATGAAAATCCAAGTGAATGAGGTCATTGATTGCCGAGTGTTATGATTGTGTCAACCTTCACTTCAGCAACAGCTAGCTCACATGGGTATCCAGGCTCCTCGCCTCTGCATGATGTATAATAGACAAAAGGGCACAAATGGTTAAGTAGATAGACAACTTCAAGCCCGCGAATCAGGCCAAAGAACAACATCGCCACACTTCTCCATTTTGGTGCCCACGACCAGGCTAACTGCACTAACTGAAGCACATGCTCTGGCATTGGAGTATTAAATGTAGATGTATAGCACATGTGATGCTGCCGGACGGATTTTTGCTAAGGCCATCCTCAAGGGGAACCTCCTACCAATGCCCATGTATACATTAGCTAGCAATCCTCTGTGTTAGCATACATTGTACATAAGCATCTTGCCAGAAGTAGAAGTGAATGGGGGACTCTGTTAAAATAGTGATTACATTACGTAATTTGGAGAGGCTGCTGCTTTCTAAAAAACACGGCAACTGCCTTGTCAAAACAGTAGGAACAAAGTAATTTCAAACTTTTTCCTTAATGAAAGAACATCAATACTTGTAGATGTGAATGACAGAGTTCTTGACACAACACACATATCCCCCTACACACGAGTACTGAAATAAATATGATACTGCCAGTCTCTTCGATACATAATTTAAATAGTCTCCAATACCATAGTGTTTCCTATTACGTCATGGTGCGCAATGCACTATCTCGACGAGGAGGAAGAGAAGGCAACGCCTAGAACAATGGCTCCCACGATGGCTGACTGTGCCAACACCCTCAGCCTCATCAGGTAACGCGAAGTGCTCATTGGCCCGCGGAACCTGTAGGCGTAGATGCCGTAACCAAGAACTCCAACGGTGCCAGCAATACCTAAGGGCAGAGGTCAAGCAGAAAAGAATGACGCGGAGGATGCGAAATTGTCGTTATGTACAGCAAACAGGATGTTTTATTATTCTCTCCCGCCCCGCCCCCCCCCCCCCCCCCCCCCCCCGTCTCCCGCGAAAATAGGTCGCGCCATATGAATTTTGGGTCAAGTGTAGGGAGGGCACCCAGGTGTATGTAAGCTCCTCTCATTTTGGGGGTAGAGGGGCGAAAGCATTGCTTTCTAAGTTTTTTATTTGTCAAGAGAAGGTTTACATTACCCCGTGAACCTTTCAGTCACCACCACTCTCCTGATCCGCCATTGATCTAGAGATACCGTATCTCTGCCTAAACGAAGAACCAATTTTCTACTCGGTCACAGTGCATGAAAAGGGTTTGTGGGGCCGTGGTGAGGTTGGGGGGAGGGGTGGAAGCGGGAATGCAACGTGCGCAGTGTACCTTTCAAACAAATACACCAGATCTGAGAAACGTTGTGCTTACCAATCGGAATGTAAGGGTCGCTTTTCGACTTTTCTATCAGCTTGTCTTTAGCTGATAAATGTTTTTCATCATTCACCCAATCTGGTCGCTGGCTTGTATTGGCCATCTTGCTGCTTCGATTTCAGAAGTGATTGTTGAGCGTAGTTCGCCAATAAATACATAACCGGTTGAAAGGTTAAGGTACAGTATACAGTAGTGACGCAATAATTCGCATAACCTGCAGCAATATTAACAGTTAGGCCATGTGCGGAATTTTGGCCTGTGTTTACTGTCACGACGGGCAGAACTCGGCATTGAAGGTACGCAGACAGTTGGCAGCAAAGGAACTCTGCGTATATATGTGCGGCCGTGAGGGGCTGTAATCTGACGCTTACGCACGTGCACGTTATTTGTATGCCCCCCCCCCCCCCTCCCCCCCTCATAGCTATGTTCACTCATTGTCACCCCTCTACAGGAAGTGCTCCTCCCCCTACTATGCAGGAGGGGCCCAGACCACTCTGGTGAGGTGACTATACCTCTGGGCACCTCCCCTCTCCGTTGGCTTGGCCTGGTTGGAACGTTGCTGCATATGAGAGGTGACGTGACCCCGCAACCAGTGAGGAACAGGAGGGGTGACTGCCTCCTGTGGAATGGGAACGTGTTTGGAGGAGGGATAGAGGTTGGTTATATCACATGCTCATCCCATCTGATCGCATGCTCATCCCACTTGATCCAAATCCAATGCTCAGCCCACCTGATCACATGCTCAGCCCACCTGGTCACATGCTCTGCCCACCTGATCACATGCTCAGCCCACCTGATCACATGCTCTGCCCACCTGATCACATGCTCAGCCCACCTGATCACATGCTCTGCCCACCTGATCACATGCTCTGCCCACCTGATCACATGCTCAGCCCACCTGATCACATGCTCAGCCCACCTGATCACATACTTAGCCCACCTGATCACATGCTCTGCCCACCTGATTCATCCTATCACGTAGCTCAATCATGTGCTCATACACAGATCCGTGCAGATGAAAATGACACAGTGAGGGTGATGGAGGAGCTGGAAAGCCTTGAGGAGGACCACCCAGGTGTGGATGGTAGCCATCCTGTTGGACAAGGGGGCAGTCCCAATGGCATCCTTTGTGCTCTCAGTAAAGTGCACGGGCCCTGGGCCTTTGTATACTGGCAGGTAAGTGTCCGTGGCAACCTATGCCATACATAACTTTACTTTGATCATCCATCATTCATTCCTTGTCCACACACCATCACATGTCCCTTCACACACCATCACATGTTCCTTCATACACCATCACATGTCCCTTCACACACCATCACGTCCCTTCACACACCATCACATGTCCCTTCACACACCATCACATGTTCCTTCATACACCATCACATGTCCCTTCACACACCATCACGTCTTTTCACACACCATCACATGTCCCTTCACACACCATCACATGTCCCTTCACACACCATCACGTCCCTTCACACACCATCACGTCCCTTCACACACCATCACATGTCCCTTCACACACCATCACATGTCCCTTCACACACCATCACATTTCCCTTCACACACCATCACATGTCCCTTCACACACCATCCATCACATGTCCTTTCACACACCATCACATGTCCCTTCACACACCATCACGTCTTTTCACACACCATCACATGTCCCTTCACACACCATCACATGTCCTTTCACACACCATCACATGTCCATTCACACACCATCACATGTCCCTTCACACACCATCACATGTCCCTTCACACACCGTCACATGTCCCTTCACACACCATCCATCACATGTCCTTTCACACACCATCACATGTCCCTTCACACACCATCACGTCTTTTCACACACCATCACATGTCCCTTCACACACCATCACATGTCCCTTCACACATCATCACATGTCCCTTCACACACCATCCATCACATGTCCACACCTCTCAAGCCATCCACCACTACATGTGCCTTCACGTACAGTCGTGAAGGCACATGTCTACAATTGATGGTGTGTGATGGTGATGGGTGGCATACAGGTATTGTGTCCTCAGTTCTGTGCTGTCTTTACGTTCCTTCCCTCTTGATGGCCAGTCCTCTGCCAGCTGCCTGTGGTTTGGAAGGGACGTGTTTGGTCGACGCAGCCTTCTGTGGCACCTGCCCACCAGTGAGGGCGATGTTGTGGCCGTCAGCTCTGTTGGGTACAGACGCTCACCCGGCATGCCTCAGGTCAGTGCACTACATGTATGTGTGCGCTGAGAGTAGCTTGCACCAGTATGTGTATAAATACAATGCAGATGCACTACAGCTCCCTTTGTCAAGGTTAAAAGTACCAGCATACACATGTAGTTGTACATGTACATGTTTGTATGTGTTATTACACACATACATGTATGTGTGTGTGACATGTGTGTAGGGTTAGCAAGAGCTTGTGAGTGAAGCACACTTGTACTAGAACAAGACCTATGTGTACAGGAAGCAAACCACATCCTGCCTTATTGCTGATTCTCAATTACTCAATTCAAAGGCACTAGGACATTGTTGGTTTTTTGGGCACCCTGGTGTATTAAACTCCCCTTCCTCCCTACTGCCACATCCTCACAAGCATTGCAGTGCAACATTATGCATGACCTGATAGGCAGGGTCCTATGGGGCTTTGCCCTTATATCTGGCCAGCCCAAGCCTGGGGACTAGCATCCATATCTGGTATTCAAGTGGCTGGTATCTGTATGGTGTTGGAGTTGGGGGCGAGGTGATGGGTGTATCCCTCATCCCTTGTTTTGGCAATTATGAGTTGGGTCGAAGCCTCGTGGGGACACTAGTGAGGACTATACACTAGTGAGGACTATACACTAGTGAGGACTATACACTAGTGGGGATTTTGAACATCTAGCACTCACATGCACAAGGTTAGGTGAGTATATGTGTGTGTGTGTGTGTGTGTGTGCATCATGTGTATGTATTATTGGATGTCCAGTTTTGGGGGTGGGGGGGGTGGGCTTGTGTACGTCACGTACATACAGTTATTAGTATGTTGATGTGGCAATGCCAACTGTGTACATCTGTTATAGCAGTGGAGGTGTTGTGTCCTGACCTCACTTGACCTCAGCGTTATCAAACTGGTCTTTACTTCAAACACGTCTACAATGTAGTTATAAACACGTGTAGTTATAAACATGTGTAGTTATAAACACGTGTATTAATAAACACGTGTATTGAAAAACATGTGTAGTTATAAACACACGTAGTTATAAAAAAGGAATTTTTTAATGCATTGTGTTCCATGATTTAGAATGCTAAGTTAACCGGTAGTAATGTTTTTTTATTTTATAGCTCACTTTTGGGACCAAGTTTGTGATCAATTTGTTATTTTGCAGGGTTACTGGAGTGAGGTCCCTGCTGGGGTGTACCGCTTAAGTGTCACTGACAGCTTGTCACTGGTCCACTATCCATGGATGCAAGGAGGTGAGAGGATGGTCTGGGGCCGAGGCTGCATCACGGTGTCAATGGCTCTGATTTTTATCATACATGTATGCGTGCTTGTTATCATGAATTTGGATGGTTATGGTACTATTATTTGTAGTGAAGGTATATGCTACTAAAACCATATGCTTATTTTGTCATCACTGCTATTCTTTAGGTTAGTGTAATTTTTTTTTTCTCTGCAGATCGTTTGTTCCAAGAGAGGAGTTATTTGGTTGAGGGGGTTAAGTTTGAAGGGTCGTGTCTGCACACAGAGATTGCTGAAAACGTCTCCCTTCAAGTTCCCTTTGACCCCTTGAACCGACATATCCCCGTGGTCAGCAGTGTAGCCCTCGATGGTGTCAGGAGCCCACAGAGCGAACCAAATACCAGCTGTAGTGAACATTGTCAGCGTACCTCTGGTGACAGCCGTGTGGACTGGTCTACAAGTGCCCAGACCCTCTTAGAAGTACTTCAGATGGCCGTGAAGAGACGGGTGGACAGAGCTCCTCGCCCTTCTCTCCCTGAACACTTGGGTTCAGGACGTGCCTACATCATGAGTTCAGAACCTACGTTGGACCCAGGACCTACGTTGGACCCAGGACCTACATTGGACCCAGGACCTACGTTGGATCCAGGACCTACGTTGGACCCAGGACCTACGTTGGATCCAGGACCTACGTTGGATCCAGGACCTACGTTGGACCCAGGACCTACGTTGGATCCAGGACCTACGTTGGATCCAGGACCTACATTGGACCCAGGACCTACATTGGACCCAGGACCATACAGGGATTGCTCTCCTGTGCACATCATCGAAGGTCCTTCCCATATTGCTTCTGAGCCCACTTCATTATTGCCTGCTCATGTACCTGCTCCTGGTGCTGTCAGGTTTGAAGATTCTGCTGCTGCCTCAATGGATGGTGGTGTGCTGTCCCATGGGAGCATGCATCTGGATGAAGGGAGAAGGAAAGGTGTGGCTCGTGTGGCCATCTTGTTTTCTGGTGGCGTTGACTCCACAGTTCTTGCTGCCCTCACTGACAGGTCTGTGTGTGTGTGTGTGTATTTGTTTGTGTGTGTATGTATGTGTGTGTATGTGTGTGCATGTACATGTATGTGTGTGTATGTGTGTGTGTGTATGAGTGTGCGTGCTTGTGTGTGTATGAGTGTGTGTGTGTGTAACAGATGCATTGTGTCACTGGGAGCATGTCAGTGTTCTTTGTAGAGCTACTCCACTAATTGATTCATCTTTGCCTCTAATCAGATAGTTATGGGAATGTGGTGGAGTAGCTTACTGACACTTCCCAGAGGATGTGAATCAAATTAGGTTAATTCAAAGCTTGTCACATTCCTAATCTTATTGAAGCAAGGTATTAATAAAGCAAAACATGCAATTATTAGAGGTCTGCTTCCCTTTGTAAACTTTCTTTGAGTCCTTGCATGTGGTGTACACGTGTAGAGTACCTGAACGTGTCCATGTGCAGTAATTACATTCACTAGGCTTAGACCACTCCAATGATATGTATTGTGGAAATGCTTACAGAAAATTGCATCATTTAACTGTGTGCACATCATGCCTGTACTAGATGTGCCTGTGTACTCACTACGTGTGTACATGACAACACGTGTGTGTATGTGTGTATGCGTGTGCATGTGTGTATGCACATGTGTGTGCATATGTGTGTGTGCATGTGGGTGTGCATGTGTGCATGAGTATGTATGCGTGTGCATGTGTGTGCATGTGTGTATGTGTATTCATGTGTGTATGTATGCTTGTGTGTGTGTGTATGTGTCATGTATGTACATGTGTGTTTGTGTGTTTGTATGTGTGTGTATGGGTGTGTGCATACTTCTGCGTTTTTAATAAATGTTTGTTGTGGTGTGCAGACAGGATATTCTATCATCTGAATGCCTTTTAAAAGAGGTGTTTAAATCTGCATTCATGTAATAGCAGCTGAGATGGGTCTTTGTGGTAATAGTGTCTTTGTAGGGGTCACATAGGGTGATCACTGGGCCAGCTTGTCTCAATCATTTGATGTTTCCGGGAGTGTTGTCATGGTTCTGACAACATACATTTTTGATAAAGACCATCTGAATATCTTATGACTAAGTTGCCCACACTGTTAGCATGTATGTAGGGTACCCACTGCAAATGAAATGAACTGGCTTTATTAATGATTACCTGTCTTTTAGTAATGCAGCAGTTTTTAAACTTTGAGGCATTGGTGTTTGCTGGCTCCTGGTAGCAATAGGGTTACGTTGAGGGTTTGTGTCAATTGAAATTCAGATGGTAGAACAGGATATGCAACATGAGTTTAACAAATGGTTGCTTTTGATATGTGCAGTATGTTGTGTTTGTGTATATGTGTGTGTGGGTGTGTGTGTGTGTTGCAGGTGTGCATTCAATACTTTAAATAGGGTTGTGTTTATTGTGATCACATGGCTTCTCAGATGTCTGGCTTCTAATGAAGAGGTTGATCTCATCAATGTTGCCTTTGAGCAGAAAGGGATGTCCAATTCTGAACTATCAAAGTATGCACCTGAGGAGGAAGGAGGGGTGCAAGGGAGGGGGGAAGAGGGGTGCAAGGGAGGGGGGAAGAGGGGTGCAAGGGATGGGGAAGGAGGGTGTGAGTGAGAGGAAGTTGATGGGGTAGGGAGGAGGGAAAGAGGGGTATGAATGAGAGGAAGTTGATGGAGTAGGGAGGAGGGAAAGAGGGGTATGAATGAGAGGAAGTTGATGGAGTAGGGAGGAGGGAAAGAGGGGTATGAATGAGAGGAAGTTGATGGAGTAGGGAGGGGGAAGGGAGGAGTGCGAGTGAGGGAAAGTTGATGGGGTAGGGAGGGAAAGTGGGGGGGGGGAAGTGAGGGGAGGGAGGGTGTGCACCAAAAACACCATGTACAATTGAATGTGCTACACACTTGTACTCTACGTAATGGACACAGAAATTATTTTTGCTTCCACTTGCTCTAGCTTTGATGTACCTGATCGTTTATCAGCCATTCAAAGTTTGAGACAATTGAACCATCTCAGGACGTGGAACCTTGTAATGGTGCGTCCCCTGTACATGTATTTGTGCTTTTAATGAGGTGATGACATTTGCAGGTTGATGTAACTCAGGATGAAGTGAACTATTTCAGGTGTGTAGCTGCAGTGTGTTTATTGTTTAGGATACACATCATGTGTGTGTGTGTGTGTGTGTGTGTGTGTGTGTGTGTGTGTGTGTGTGTGTATGTGTGTGTGTGTGTGTTTGTGTGTGTGTATGTGTGTGCATGTAAATGTGTGTGTGTGTGTATGTGAGTGTGTGTGTGTTACTTAGTGATACAAATCACTATCATAGTGATGTATGCCGAAATGCTTTTTAATTCATGGGTGGGTATGGCCTCTCTTTTCTCCCCCAATATGCATATCCACATTTATACGTGTCTTAATATATGCTGATTCAAATGGTATAGCTACCCATGTGTGTAGAGGTGGGGTGATGTAATCATATGTGTAACCATGACATTGCACAGTAATTTGGCAGCCTGAATATGGGAAAAACAGGCCCCCCCCCTCCCCCACCCACCCCGTATGTGGACTGGATATTTGCAGTTTATGGGACCATCCATTATAAAATATTGTCGAGTCAGTACACACAGCCCCTCTTCTTCAGGCTGCTGAATTGCTGTATGGATGGATGATATAACTAGTGGGTGTTAAATAGTGCACTTGTCACCTGGTTGTTGACATTATTCTTTACAACAATGCTGTAGACAAAAGGAATAGTTGCTGCCTAATGTGATAAAATTTGCAGGAAGCAACATTGAAGTTGATGAAATAAATACAATTTAATTTAGGCAATTGTTAACTTACTCCGTGATGGACAGACCAATTTCTAGCATGCATGTAAGAAATAAGGACTAGGCATCAGGATATCTTTTAGAATATCAAGTCGTATGATAAAACGTACCTTTTCGCAGCAACAATCTCTATGTATACAGGAATTATTAACTCCTATGTAATGTTTGGCTCCCATATTTGTATGTAGCACTCCCTACATGTGCATGCATTGTCTTGACCCTTTATAAGTATTGCAGTTGTACTTTTGAGATGGTTTTTATCACACCTTAAATGGATGCGTACAGAAAGCCTACATGAATCGATGTCTATGTATAGGTGACGTTAGCCTACATTGTTATGTAGGCTTAAGGGATAGGGGCACACTGCAGACCAGAAATATGCTTACTTTGCTAAATAGGTAAGCTAAACTTGTAAGGAAACTATTCTATTATGGTATAACTATTTCATGGAAGTTCTATTATGGTATAACTATTTCATGAAAGGAGACACTTTGCCCTGTAGCTGCCACGCCCACAATTTTGTACGATTGTTATTGAGAAAGAAGTTGAAACAATATAGCGCAACAACTTGCAATACGTAACCTTCCATCCATGAAGCCTCTATAAATACATTTACAATACGTTCCTATGGAGATAAATATGCTCTGAATACGTACCCACTAGTCTACTACTTGTCATCATTTGAATCCTTAAGTACAAAGGACAATGGATGGACAGAATTCAAGCAACACCTATAAGTAGGCAAAAAACACATTGGTTTTGGCCTACAATAGGTGTGCTGTTAATGTAACAATCATATAAAACAAAAATTACTTAAATGAACACTCGACCCAAGATGTCAACAGCATTATTAAAGCAGCATGCAGCCTGTGATGTAGTAATTACACAACATGAGCTAACCCTCTGATTGAAGGATATGACCAAATGATTGTGCTAGCTCCTTGGACATATGAGGGAATTATGTGTGCAGGCATCTATAGTTTCATTTCAACAAATTATTGTCAAAGAATTCCTTTGGCATGCCAGTAACCTGTAGACTGAAGTCTCTATCAATTTCATTGTACTAGTTAATTTGTTGGCTAATTTGTTGGCTCTAAACAACCTTACCATTTGGCACAATTTTTGCACATGGCATTTTGTGGACAAGTTATCACCATTAAACACCTCATTTCATTTTAGCATCGCAAGTGTTAATATTCGTGATAAATATGAATATGGAAGACAGTTGCAATATGTAACCTCTGTCAATCTATATACCTGTGTGGTGGGTGTCAACGTAGCTACGTACAGCAAGAGGATGATACATGAAACCAGTGTGTAGACATTGTGCATGTGTGTGTGTGTGTGTGTGTGTGTGTGTGTGTGTGTGTACGTGTGTGTGTGTGTGTGTGTGTGTGTGTCTGCGTAAATATGACATGTTTATACATGGTCGAATTGCCAGCCGCGCATTACGTTCCAGATGTTCATAAGGATGGAGGCCTTTTCGTTCTTGTTAGTGAGAGTCACGAGTGGATCCAACACGGCCAGAAGAAGACCAATGTCCCCGGAGATGAATCCTATGGTGGTCGACAGCTCCGACTGTATCCAATCGTCGTTGAAACCGGTGCGATACGTGGCGAAGTGAATAGCTATCGGGAGGAAACAGCCGACGTAGATGACCACGTGAAGCATGAACGTGAAGTGTGCTCTGCTGCTACTGCCCCTTGGGTCAGGGCAAGCAGTCCCTTGGTTCTCCACCGAAGTCCTACTGCTGCAGGTGCCCGATTCCGAATTGCCGTTCTTTTTAGCAGTCGCTGGAGCGGCGAACGTTCCCATGATGGATGCGCGGTTTGACATAGCCCGTGACATGGCTTTGGCCTTTATGCACATGACGAGAATTAGAACTGTTGGCAGGATAGCCCAGAACACGGTCCAGTGGGTTACGATTACCGCCAGGTAGCCGTAGCACCATGAGTGTTCGCACGACACTTCCAGAAAGCAGGCGGCGTATGCCGAGTAGAAGGCGTACTTCCCCGCAGCACGTGTCAGGGCTGGCGGGATGGGGTAGATGATGGCGAAGAGCGTAGCTGCAACCGCCAGGATGACCATGACACGCCTTCTGCGCGAAGGGTAACTGAAGGGGGCGAAAACGTGGCAAAACCTGTCGATTAGGGCTAGGCCGACGAGCTGGTTGCGAAGTAGGATGACGCCGAGCGTTAGGCTCCCCGTGACGCTGCAGAACGTCTTGCCGAACGGCCACGACCTCGACGCTACTGAAAAGAAGCCGATGGGGTTGAGCAGCATCGCCCAGGCTATGTCCAGAGTTGCAAGAGCTGCCTTGTTGGCCATTGCGTAGGCGTCGTGTTTCCTGTTCTTCCAAGCAAGATATAGGACCATCCCGTTCAGGACTAACACGGCTGCCGTCAGAGCTATCAAGGCTACCAAATGCATACTCCTCACGATAGGAGGGACGCTTTCTAGAAATTTTTCCGGCTCCATTCTGCCGCTTGCGTTCGTGTACATGCCGGAACAACTGTAGTCAGTATGGTTATGCCGGCGCGCTGCGTGTTTTTAATTATCTAGAAAATATTCTTTCGCACTATTTGTGTAGGTGTTAACACAAATTACGCTGTCCACGGCGTTAGAATCCCTGCAATGCCGAACGTTACCAGTAGCGTGATCACATAACGCGTTTAAATAACTCCACCCATCAGCGTGAATGTTCAGTCACTATATTTTGCACATAAGCTATTTAGTTTCATTTCTGCATTGCTTTTGTTTGCCTTCGTAGTTCTAATGCCTTGTATGTATGTTTTATAATGATACGCACGTCATGGCATAATAATTGATGCAATGTAAAATGTTAAATTGTCATGCCAATAACTCATTTTGAGTTAAGCTTACTCAGGAAACAACTGCAATGTGCATGCCAAATCATATCGCTTCAAAGCTACCAAGCAGGCCTTGTTGGGGTACAGTTTGAAACAGAATTAATTATTTACAGTGCGTGGCTTCATTGCCACATTCTTAAAATAAAATAAAAACATCAAGTGGGCGGTGGCTATTGAAGGTAGTAATATTCTGTACCCACAAGACACTCATTTAAGCCCGCTGTGTATATCTTGGTATTACAGTGTGGTGTTCGATACTTGTGGATACTCATTTGCACATAAAATTTGAGTGCGCAGATATAAATGAGCTCCTCCTTCCATATAGGAAAGACCACATATCACACCTGGTGTACCCTCTGAGTACTGTGCTGGATGACAGCATTGGCTGTGCACTGTGGTTTGCCGCCCGTGGCAGGGGTGTGCTATACAGTGACCAGGGGAACATTGGCGTTCAATACACTAGTACTGCTAAGGTCTGGGTGAAGTTAGAATTGTAGTTTTAGGGATACAAATAAGGTATGGGGGGGGGGGGGGGGTGGGAAACTCGTTTTTGGACACATTGCATTGCACTTTCTTCTAACGCTGTGTGTGTTGTTTATATTTAGGCTTTGCTTGTTTGTGGGGGGAGAGATTGGTATTTTGTTTGTGGCTTATTATTATTTTAGTGGCCAGCATATATACATTCATGTGTATTGTGGTTTATTTCAGTTGTAGTGTGTGCTAAGTTTTCTTTTTATGCAGTAATTGGTATGGTCCATATATTTATCGTGTAATTATTTTAACAGGTATACGTATGTCTGTGTATGTGTATATTTTGTGTTACATGCATGCACGTACTTGTGTGTAGTTTATATGTACAGTCACATCTTAATCTCCTGGTTTCCTTAACGTTCTTCCTTGATTTTTACAAGAGCTTTTATCGCCATATGAAAAGTAATGTCTTGCAATGTATTTGCAATACAAACATTTTGAAACAAATTTGTACACGTCGGGTATGACTGATTACATATTATCACACAGACATTGTTTATAGGGATAGGAGCTGATGAACAGATGGGAGGGTACGCAAGACATCGGACAAAATTCAGGTGCTGTTAATTTTTTACTGTCATTCTTTGTTGAGTGCTTAATTCTAAGGTCTGTGTGTGTGTGTGTGTGTGTGTGTGTGTGTGTGTGTGTGTGTGTGTGTGTGCGTAGCATGTCTGTACAGTTTGAATTCCATAAATTACAGTGAATTGCCCATAAGATGGAGCCCCATAGATATTACATATACATGTCTGCAAATACTTGGCTTGGACCTCGCAGCAGTCAGTTGGTGCTTAGCGGTTAGTTCAGTATACTACAGGTGTTCCACAATCAGTTGGTTCACCTATGCCCACCATCTAGGAATATTAACCCGCAAGTAGTTTTGGTAGTTATTGTTTCTAATGATTCTTCTTGTAAATACTACATCCAGTTGTTAATTATGACAACCAAAAATATGTACATTAGATTTTGAACCTTTAGCAACTCCACAATATAATAATGATTAACTGATGGGAACTTGAAATTATTAATTAACCTGTTTATTATTTACCTGGAAATGAGATCTTGATTTTGTGATTGTATAGTTAATAAGATAGCTATACACAACAATAGAGGAGATCGTATCTGCCATCCTCTGCCTGTATTGGTCCATTATTTTGGACTTGTAGAGTTGTTATGTTAGTGATGTAATGTAGGTGTATTATAATAATAATATGCTTGTTTTATTGTATTTCTTAATTTGTAGTGTATGTAAGTCTAGTTGTGTGCATTGTCAAAACAGCAATTGTAATTTTTGTATTTTGCTGCCTTGTATATCTTACGGCAATAATAACTGGTCTGGAAAACTCAATGTTTGCCTACATTGCATGCAACTCTTATACTAGTAAACTCTGGCATTGAATTCAGCATCCTTACTTGTTGGATTTTTATTCAGCAGTATCGGAGCAGTGGGGTTACTTTTGTAGTCCTTGCATGTAGTGAGTATATAAGGGCAAGGCACTCAACATTTGCTTTCTTGATTAATTCATTTTGAAGCCGTTTTTAGATTCTCTTTGATGTCGTTCAGTTGCCATGTGTATTGTATGTGTGTAATGGCTCCTCACAATATGTTTCACCTTTGCACATCTATATGCGAACACACAAACGTAACATGCACTCATGCATACAAATGCCCAAATGCAGATCAGAGGGGTGGGAAGGACTATTGAAAGAGATTGAAATGGAAACAAAAAGACTTTCTAAGCGGAACCTTGGGAGAGATGACAGGTGTCTTGAGAAGCTGATAACTTTTCTAAGTAGTGTCTTCACATGAATAATGGCACTGCATTATATCCACAAACTAGTCATCAGTATTGTCTATTCATAGGTGTGTTGCAGATCACCATAGAGATGGACAGTTTCCTTTCTTGGATGAAACAGTAGTAAACCACTTACAGAAGCTTCCAATGACGAGTAAGGTAGGATTGAGATAAGCTGTAACTGGAATGTGTGTATTAGGAAACTATGCCTTGTGAATTGTTGGCACAAAACTATTAAATATTGCACTAGAATTTTATTTACATTCTTGTGAATGTTGTGATGGTTCATAATATTAAGACTGTGTCCAGCAAAATGATCCTTCTGGGGTTATATCATGATACACACAACAACACATCTTAGCAACTGTACACCTTTTCCTCTCGAATTGTTCCAACATCATTTCTCTCTGTGTCAATTGATTTTTGTGCTCTACATATTACTCTTGCTGTAATGTTCTCTATCTCCATTGGTTAGAAATCCATATTTCTCCAGGTGCAAGTGTTGAAACACTTCAAATCAGGGGGTACATAGAGATGTCCTGTAGTTATTGATTTGTTCAGATCGTTGATTTATGTCATCTCATACGGAAATATAGCTCTACAAATTAACTGCCCAATTCGTTCTACTGATGTATCACAACACACTTCCTGTTCTTCCAAGACATAAATATGTAATTACATATCTTGCTCCACCTATTCTCTGCCCCAAAGACCTACAGTAGCTGTTACCTGCACCATTTCTGGTTGTTGTAAACACTCACGATCATTCAGTCTTGATTCGCCTTTACTACTTGCGAAATAAAGTTGACAAGTAGTGATCAATTCATGTATAGAATTGAGCATCCAAGCATAAAAACCATCCGGATATTTGTCCTGGTTTTGTGATACAAAGTACCAGGTTATAACCTTGTCTTCGGACTGGTTTTTTGTTCCAAAGCCAAGATACAAACAGGGTGGTTTTTATGCTTTTTCCACCCTGGACTCTCAGTTCCAGGATGGGGCATTGGACTTACTGGCTTGTGGCTTACAACCAGCCATGAATTTTTTAAAGACAAACCAAGCCTGGGCATTTAACCTGTAGGCATCAGTTTTAAGTTGGCTTCTTGCTTGTCACCCCCTGTTATTAGTATAAATTCCATATGCTCCAGATGTGACTTTTATGGGAACTTAACTACCAATTCTACATAGCCACTGAAATTTAGAGATTGTTTGTGTGTGTGTGTGTGTGTGTGTGTGTGTGTGTGTGTTGTGTGTGTGTGTGTGTGTTGTGTGTGTGTGTGTTGTGTGTGTGTGTTTGTGTGTGGATTCAATGCAAAGCAAAGCATGGATTCATGGAACAATTTATAAATGGGTATCCCTTTTACATTACTCCCCGTTTTCATCTAGGAGGCAGTGCAATGCATTTTTGTGATGTGCAGACTGCAGTGCTTATGTAGTTTAATGTTTAATCTCCCGCAATCCTTATTTAAGGATGGCCATCCTTAAATAAGGATGATGACCACTTTCTAAAAGAATGATGTACTCTTGATGCTTTGTTTTATATTAGTGATTCACTAGATTCAAGATCATGCAGATCAGTGATACTGCCGCGATTAAAACAGGTTTGGCTTGTTCAAAAACCAGTATTACAGTGTAAATACGGCGAAACCGCCATTTGCCGCTGGCGATATAGTAGTGAGCAAATTAACTCAAAGCGACGTATGGCAAGGAAGGACAGGTTTCTGGTAGCTCTAGGAGTAGAATATACACTGACAGATGGATCTGTGGAACAATATCCACGGCTTCAACAATCTACGCTCACGTACCGGCCATGCAGTATACTTCCAAAGATCGAAGCGATTGCATACACACGAAAGCATCAAGCTAAGCAACCCTGCTTAGATACCGAGGGAGCCACAGAAAGTGACGGATGTAGTTCCTCAGTACGGATGGATGACGTACATGTAGGCCTAGGTGACCAAAGCGGCAGCACTGCATGATTTGTCGAATGACAGTGACAGCGACAGCAACAGTAGGCTTAGGCAATGGCGTGGTCCCCTCGAGTCTAATTAATTGGGGCTAAGCTACACTAAGCTCGAACACATATCGTATGCCAATTGGCAAATGGCAATGCTTCCTAGATCTCGCCCCCCCCCCCCCCCCCCCCCCCCCCCCAATACACCATTGTATATGGTACTGTACTCAATGATAGAACTAGAAAGCACACCGTTCGATGGAGTGGCGGCAGTGCACTCACATGCAGTGCACGTGGTTTCAGTGAGGCTAGGGTACGTCCATGCTGGCGTTTGAGCAGAAGGGAGCATCTACATCAGTACACGTCATTATACACAAATGCTTGATATTAATTTTTAAGCGTTATGGTGTAAATAAGCATAACTTATTAACCACAAGTTATTTCTTTGACGAATCAGGTTGTGAGTGTAGCTGGATCAACTGGCTATCAGAGAAAATCAAGAGTTTTAAAACTATTGTTGTTTTTATGGTCAATAATCTCTACTGTTGTGATCCTTATTTAAGGATGGTATCAATCCTTAAATAAGGATGTGCCACTTCCTCGCTGTTTTACCACATGGACATTGATCATATTGACATCATTTAAAGTTTGTTATGGAGGCTAATCAGTATACAATTGACCAATAGCATTTATTTTATTTACTTACTTGGTTAGCAAAAATATGCAATGTAAAAGATGATCCTTATTTAAGGATAATGACATCCTTAAATAAGGATTTTTCCCTGGAGATTAAACATTAAGAGCAGTAATGAGAGTGAAGTAAACTCAGAGAACTCACTGAGGAGGAAGCCTTTCATGTAATGACAGTGAAATTATTGCTACCCTATCACTACAATTGCGGCGTGAAAGGTTATATCAGTTTTACCCGAAGAACTTTTCAAGCATCTGTAGAAATGGCATTCAGAAACATGTAGTTACTAACCATGCACATCATAGCAATAAGGTGAGTATGGAAATAAGATACAGCACTATTATAGGGCACCGAAGCCACCGACTAGTAGCCGGCCAAACATTGTAACATGCTAGGAAAGCAAGATCCAAACCAGAGGTTACTGATCAGTAGTCGAGCTGCACTAAAAAAAAAGTTCAGGCAAACCCTAAACATTAAGGGCCTTCAGCCCTACACAAAAGCGTTGGTGAACCAGCTTTAGTTGGGGTAGGAGAAAGTGGAGAGATACCGTCATTACATAGCACCAGCTCTCTCACTTGGGCCCGGATGTTCTTGTGTTTCAAAATAAGCATATAGTGCGCATATACATGCCATTGAATGGCAAAAAACCACAAATTGTTCATGAATGTTCCACACCCGATAAGGTGTTTTAACATCGCCAAGGTAATGGAGGATTAGCAAATGTACTAATAGAGAGACAAAGGGGACAGCATTAACTTTCAGGTGTCTATTGCAAGCATCATTGGTAAAATCTTTCATTTTGATAGTTATCGCATAGATGCGCATGAAGATGATAGGTGGGAACTCAGACATAGCCAATATGCCGCCTGATGTAGTGGCATAGGAAAAAATGCACATATGTAAACAGGTACATAATGCAATGAGAAGAATAAGTCATATTATAATAACAAACACGGATGCAAGAGTTTTCAAATTGCAAATCATAGAAGTGACTGACCTATATAACAAGATGAACCATTTGCAACTAACCCTTTCTGGTGTTCTCAGTATAAGATACATCCATGTATGTAAGACATTTCACTTAGCAATATTGGTTGTTTTTTTTTGTTATACAGAGTTATTGATTTTTTGGCTGTGCTGAAGCCAGTGGGTTGTGCCCTGTAGCCGGCCAAGCAAATTGTGACCTCTTCTTGTCAACTTTAACAAAAGGCAATCGTAATACAAGGTAGGATGCCAAGACGAAAAAATACAAGAAACCTCTTTCATTGTAGTACATGGCTTACAATGCAACGCGGATAATTTGCCCATATTCGTAGATTACAGAGTTGTTTCCTATGCAGGTAATTTAATATCCATGATGAGACAGGATCATGTGCAAGACCTGAAAACACATACTATCACTTTCTTGCTGACAGGATGCTGGCTTAAGTGATGCACACTTCTTATATGTACATGTACTACAATGAATGTAATGAAATTTGTCAAGTCTGATTAGGAATTGCACACAAAAGGTTCACTAGAGACAAATGTTGTGTAACAAGGCAGCATATAATGGGCTAAATTATGTATTAGGGCTTAGCAATCATGCTTGTACCCTGAAGGAAGAAGTTATAAATTAAGCCACTTTCTTACGTAGCTATAGGACTATGGTACGTAGGCCTACTCTAAACTATTGTGCATGCAACCCATCATCCATAACCACATTATACTACATCGCTGACATTATTCACCATCTAATACTATAATTTCCAACGTGCGTCCGCGTAACTCATTTATATACTCGGCCTAGCGCCTATTGGTTGCTAGATACATGTACCTTACCTAGCAACCAATAGGAACGACCACCTCCCACAAAGGTACATAACAATGCGTACTTAGCGACCATGCCTGCCACAAAACCTACATGCCTGTACAGGTTAATGTCATCACATGCAGAAAGAATAAAAGCAACGCTATTGTGGTTCACTCTCAAGTCTCATCGTACAGGCCGAGAACATGTAGTTACTATCTGACATAATAATTCCATAATGAAGTATTTGTATTGCGCGGGCATGTTATAGAGGCTGCGTAGTAACCGTATGTTAGAACAGGTGGTGGATTATATATGCAAAATTTGGTAAAACAGTAAAAAAACAGGAGCTAGGAGGTAGATCAACTGTTCATCTGGCAAATGAATAGCGAGACGAATAATCAGCCCGTGATTTTCACGGGGACATGCTAGTGTACACATAAGAGTTTAGGATGGGAAAAAAAACTTGCTGGCTTTTGGATTGGATTTTGTTTGAAAAACCCAGCCTGGACGTTTTCCATTCACTAGGCTCTATATGACTCAGCAACTAGTGAGATTCACACCCTCCGACATCAGAGCACTTGGTGATATGACAAATGGCCTGGGCAGCTCCACTTCCAATGGTGTTAGTGGTTAACTGGAGAGGTGTTGGGCAGATTTAGAACTGTTGGCCTACCGGTAACATCTTAGGGTGTGTTCAGAAGATTTGATGGCAACATGGATCCAATGCTGTCCATTGGGATCACAAAAATCCTATCGTTTGGGTGATGACGTAAATAATAGATATACACTTACAGCTTGATTTATTAGAGCTTTGAAGGACAAAAGAGGAAAAGGAAGCCGATGGGGTGAGGGGAGGCTGACAAAGTAATTGAAGTCATATGATTGGACCCAAAGGCTTAAACACATTTCTGCGTTACATATTTGTGCACTGATATCTATAATCTATTAAGGTCATAATTGTATCCAATGTAATGTGCATTGTTAACAGTCAGTAAACAAAATCACATGCATACACATAATGAATAATTATATAATGAAATGAATGCAATGGCCAGCTGTTTTAATTATATTAACCCACAAGCTCGTAAAGTATTAATGACACAACTATAAATAGTAGAATTGATTGTTTATATGTGGCCTGGTGAGTGTGCACCACCAGGCCCTAAGAGTCTCTAGTAGAGTTTCCTTCACCAGGGTTTCTCTGCTAATATTATTGTATCGACTTTGTCTTTTTCGACACGTTTGCCCCGAAGTTTGTAGTCTTAAGTGTACAAGTGCATAAATCCCCTGCTCATGCAGATGGATGATCTAGCATTTTGGGCATCTAATGAGTATATTCACAAGTGGGAAGGGGACAATAACCACGCCACCTGGAGGTGAATAGTCTATGCATTTAAATATAATTAAGTTTCATTGTTAGGAAGGATGTGAAAGTAACTGCAAAAATGTTGTGCTTTTAGTTACTAAGATATAAGACTTGGAAAATTAATTAGACAGCGTTGTTTTAATTATGCACCCATGTGATTGATTACTTGTGCGAATAACGTTGGCATGTGCACTATACAATGTTGTAAGGTGCAGTTATAAGGTACGGTTCGTGCCAATGATTTAGACACCTGCCTCCCATGCATTTAATGAGATGCGGGTTGCCTAAATCATTGGCGGGATTCGAGCAGTAAAATGTGGATGCACTTTGTGTAGCTTATATCTTATTTGTCCTAGAAAGTAGCCAAACTAGCAGAATCTCACTTTAGTTGGGTGAAGTCCTATTAATTATAATAATTATATTATGGCCATCTATGTAGCTTGGGTGGAAAGGACTGAGGGCTGCAGAAGCAGTGCATTCTGGCTATAGCATTCACGTGTTATATTGTTGCTGTTGTTGCAGCTTGATCTGACCCTTCCCAGAGGCATTGGGGAGAAGAAATTGCTTCGAGAAGTAGCCAGAATTCTAGGATGTCACGTGGCTGCTACATTACCAAAAAGAGCTATCCAGTTTGGATCTCGCATGGCAAAACTGGCTGGGTCATCGAACAGTAAAGAACTTGGATCAGACATGTGCAGCAGGCTTGTGGCATCAGACGACTGATGGTTCAAGTTTTGTTACAGTGTTGTAAACCCATTTTGCTTGTTTCTGTGGTTGTGTATGAGGCAGCATGAAACTGATTGTCCTAGAGGCGTGGTTAACTGGTTAAATGGTCATGAAAATAAAATAACTTCACCATGCAATAGGTTTTCAATTTGATATATAAGTAGTATACTGTGTATGGATGTGCTCTTATTTCAATTGTTTAATAACTTTGCCTGCTTTGTGAGGTTTTTTTTTACGTCAACATATGAGAGTTACAATTAACTTACAACTTTATTTTCAAGTTATATTCACATGCAGTGAGACCTTGCCCCTCGTAAGGCACAGAATTGCAGGTCGTAGAAGTGAAAAGAGATATCCATGCAAGTACGGTAGTATAGGATTCCTCTCTCTTGATGGAAAGTAGATATCCCATTATACCTCCCCGATGCGCGATGCCTCCGGAAGTTGATAACGCTACATGCAAATTAATTTCATGCATCCAGTGATTAGCTTCATAAACCTGCCAGCAAGCAACGCCCGGGCCTTCAACCGCTCTAATATGAAGTTGAAGTGACCATAGTGGCTGGAGAGCACCTTCAAATATGCCATATATAATGTGCTGTTATTTATATAAGAGTGAGCTTCACAAAAGGGCGTTCAAGCGGACACGCTTCTACAGCTAGCTGCAGTTATAGCTATACGAACAGCTACCAATTTGCTGGTGATAGCAGTGTGCCTATTATTTGTTTTATGTTAAAATAGCACAGGTATGTAGAATTCGATTCGCAGCGACATATAATCACAAAATAGTGACCTCCCCTGCAAACCGTTATGTTCTAATTCGCAGCCTAATGTCCAGCTCGAAACACCAGCCGTTTGTGTGAATGAATAAATTCAACAACAATTAACACGACTTGACACAATGTTTGCACATGGCATGTGGACAGGTTATCACCATTTAATACCTCTATTTCGCTTTAGTGTTATTTGTGATACGTGTGGCTGTACTTTACAACCTCGAATTGTATGATATTAATTTGTGATACCGGTGTGGACGTTAACGTATAGCTACATACATGTATAAATGACGCCTGTTTGTATACATGCATGCATGGTGTGTGTGCTTAAATATATGACATGTTTATACCGCGTTTCGTATTACCACGTGCGCAGATGTTCAAAGGATGAATGCTTTTTTCGTCCTTGTTAGTGAGAGTCACGAGTGGATCCAACACTGCCAGAAGAAGACCAATGTCCCCGGAGATGACTATGGTGGTCGACGTCGACAGCTCCGACTGTATCCAATCGTCGTTGAAACCGGTGCGATACGTGGCGAAGTGGATAGCTATCGGGAGGAAACAGCCGACGTAGATGACCACGTGAAGCATGAACGTGAAGTGTGCTCTGCTGCTACCGCCCCTCGGGTCAGGGCAAGCAGTCCCCTGGTTCTCCACCGAAGTCCTACTGCTGCAGGTGCCCGATTCCGAATTGCCCTCAAATTGCACCCGTCCCTCCCTCCCGACACTCTTCTGTTCATTGAAAGTTTAATTGGTCCGTCCCTCTCGATCGGGTCGACGCCATCTTGCTCTCGGGCGGCGCCTTCGGCGCCACACTCTACATCCCTGACGCCAAGCGTTAGGCTCCCCGTGACGCTGCAGAACGTCTTGCCGAACGGCCACGACCTCGACGCTACTGAAAAGAAGCCGATGGGGTTGAGCAGCATCGCCCAGGCTATGTCCAGAGTTGCAAGAGCTGCCTTGTTGGCCATTGCGTAGGCGTCGTGTTTCCTGTTCTTCCAAGCAAGATATAGGACCATCCCGTTCAGGACTAACACAGCTGCCGTTAGAGCGATCAAGGCTACCAAGTGCCTCACTGCATGATAGAAGGGACGCTTTCTAGAAAATTTTCCAGCTCCAATCTTCCGCTTGCGTTCGTGTACGTGTCGTAACTGGTATATCGGCAGTGCTACTTCCTGAAACATGCGTTCGCACTAGATGTATAGGTGTTAATGTGTCCCGGGGACTGTCACGCCTAATTTTGTCCTACCCGGAAATGGTCCGGCGGACCTAATTAGGCTGCCTGAAATTGTCCGGCGGACCAAATCAAGCTGCCTGAAATGGTCCGCCGGACCATTTCAGGCTGCCCTAAATGGTCCCACTATGCCTGTTTTGGTCCGTTGGACAGATTACTTTAGGCAGTCTGTTTTTGTCCGAGATAAAAGTACAAAATAAACGGCATATAAGTATCACATAAATATAACATGAGACTTGTGGGTATTTTATAGAACATCTTAAGGTGTGCACCATTCAAACGCTTGATACAGTCAGAAGAATTTGCAACAGATTGCAAGGAGTAAAATCCTTTGCTGAACTTTGCAGTTATAATGTATGGCCCAACCCACTTGGGGTCCAATTTCCCTCCCTTCCTCTTTTTCCGAACAAAATCCTTTTTAACCACCTTCGCACCAATTTCAAACAATGAGGCTCTAGCGTGTTTGGCATCATATTGCTGCTTTTGCTTAGCCTAGGAGCAAAAGTGTACATGATGCCACAGTATAGTATGTATACTTTATACCTGTGCAACAAGGATATTGTACTTCATTCACATTCTTCAAAATCCTTTGTCTTTGTATGGACACATGTTCCATGTGGTTGGCTGTGTTTGGTTCCTTTGCTGAACTAAAAAAGTATTAAGTACAATGTAAATTAAAAAATAAACAAAATCAAGCTTTGGCAAAAAACTTAATAGTTCACAAATAGATTCCAGGTCTGCATCAATAGGTATATCCTCGCCTTTCTTCCGAACTTCACTTCAAATGGAGTGTAATTAGTTGATTCATGGGACAAAGTGTTGTATGCTGAATCAATATGAATTGATCCCAAATCTCCTTATGTCCCATCACTGCTTTTGAGAGCATTCTTTGCACAGTTTGATTGTATCATTCTTCAAGACCATTTGACTACTCAAAAAAAGACTTATGTGGAACTTTAAACTAACATTATGCACTTTGTGTACCTATGGATGGTAAGGAGTAATTAGGCAGTGTCATATCCCCAACTGTTTCATCATTGCATTGTTCAGTTTGTTCCTGAATTCAGAACCATTGTCTGTTGTCAAAATGCTGGGCAATCCCATGCGCATGAATATCTAGATATACATGTACATTAAAAATATGGTAAAGTGTGCACAATGAATATTGATCAGCATATACCTTGTATAGTGCACTTGCCACTAGATGTGCCTCTTTGCATTGGTTGGAACTGCAACCGCTTCAACCCATTTCGAAACGTGATCACTCGGTGTAAGAATGTACCTATACATACAATTAAAAAATAAAGTGTAATCTATCCTGTGAAAGCAAGTATTCCTTGCATACCATGGGAAAAAAAAAAAAAAAAAAGAGCTGACCTGTATCCTGATAATGAAATTGGCGAAATCGGCCCAATAAAGTCAATTGCTACATGATACCAAGTGAACAGGATGAAGTTCAGTAGAAGTAACAACAAGTTTATCAGAATCCTTCTGGCAAGCCTCACAGGATGCTACCTGTAAAAACATGTCAGTAAATGTGCATGACTAATTGCAACCATTACTAGTTGAAAAACGTCTTTGTTGAGTCCTTTCCATGTGAAACGCTCTCTAATGCTTTTGATGGTACGTTTTGTTCCCAGATGGCCAGACGTAGGGTCAGAATG
Organism: Eunapius fragilis; assembly: GCA_963681505.1. NCBI lineage: Eukaryota > Metazoa > Porifera > Demospongiae > Spongillida > Spongillidae > Eunapius > Eunapius fragilis. The sequence continues at coordinate 4,973,235 of OY811980.1, read as the reverse complement.
GCAGGAATGTAGAATCCTCAGTCTGCATCTCACATGCATCCAAAATGAGCCTCACAACCTATTTCAGTAAACATGCGAAAGAGCGACGACGAGTGAAATCGGATGAGTTATCCTATAAGACCCTAAAATCATACGCTATACATTCGATGCAAACAACGCACACTTCGTATCCTTGTAATGAGGGATTCTATAGTCATAATTTTGTCTCCTACTACCATGCTTATCAACGATGACCAAAGAGTGGATAAGAATCTTTTTGCCACCAAGAGCACGTAGTTACATGCTGCGCGCAGGCACCTTAGTCGTTCCATTCATTTTTCTTTTAGTCCACGATTCGCCATTCTTTAAGAAAATCTTTTCCGCCTTTCCTCTGATTGATCGTTTCTTGTTCGCATCGCATCCTTCAGGGTACTTTCCATTGACCTTGTAACTGTAGGCCAGTTCAATTACACGTGTCACCTTCGTCTGTCCCTGATTCTGACGACACCTTCCAAAGGAAAAAACTACATGGGACCAAAAAATGCCAGGTGGGACAAAATTGAGCACCTAAAATTGTCCGGCCGGACAATTTCAGGCAGCCTTTTTTGGTCCGGCCGGACCGAAATTAGACGCGGACCAAATCGTGCGTGACAGGACCGGAGCATTAATTTGTCTACTGTACCGCGATGTGCATTTTATTCACGTTCTGCCAGTTTAACATACCTTTTACATTGGACTGTGCTTACTCGTTGTACAGATCCTTTGGAGCTCCCAAGCTCCAATTAAAGGATTGTACAACGAGCGCCGGTCAAAGTGAAGTATTTGATCGAGATTCGCGCGGTTATATATAACGTGCACGTGCGTAACTCAATCACTTTGACGCTCTGGCTTGGGACCAGAGAAAAAGCAATAAATTTGGCTATTTCTGGCCAAGCTCCAAAGGACCTGTACAACGAGCATGCACCGTCAAATGTAAAAAGGATGCTAAACAGTAAGAACGTGAATAAATTTATTTTCCGTACAGTGTAGCTTCTAATCCACTAATTGCTGGTTGACGATTTGCACCCCTGAACTTTTTACCTCTGACGTCACTGACTATCTAATGTTTGACAAAGCATAGTCGTTATAGAAACACCACGATGAAACACAGCAAGTACAAAATGAATGCCTAACATATTCCAAAATTGTGTACCTTCGCCAGTTACGGTGCAAATGTTACAGCGCGCGCACAAGGTACCGGACGTTGACCTTCCCGAAAAAGTGACTACGCGCGTCTGATATGCATGCATTAACGACTTCGATATAGCAAAAGCTCCATCGTAAATAAAACGCGTGTGAAGCATTATTTCTTAAGCATGTAGGAGCTACGTGATGGTGAAATTATTTTTAAAGTTGACTCCCCTTTATTCATCATGTATGACGTCATCGGTAAAAGGTTACACTGCCATGCCGCGCCCCTTTTCGGTGTCTTGATTTTGTAGTAACTCTCCTCACGGCTACTCCTCCTTTGGCAGTTAATGTCTCGTGTTGTACCTGCGGATGATTCCACTGCCCCCGTCTTGTTCAGTCGTACGAGTGTAATAGGAGACGCCATTGACATTCGAAACCACCAAGTCTGTTTGAATGAGCTAGCTCAAAGACTTGGCGACTTGCCAAGACCTGCATGGGACGTGAGTTCCGCTTCAGAACGCTCGAGAAAAAACGGAACTAAGAAGAGAGGGACTCCTTTTCTAAAGGACAGGATCAAAGAGCGGTAAGGCATGGAGGCCGCTCAGGACCGGTATAATTAACGCACTATTTAATTTAGTGCAGGAATATCAAGGGAGAAGCGAAGAGTTTCCTCGTGGGGATTTTGGTGTATCCCATGTCTCAAGTTGAAAGATATTGTGAGTTAGTGTATGCACCGAACGAGGAACGAATGTATATGTATTCCATGCATGAATATGCATTAATTCAGCAATGGCCCAAGATGAGGAACAGATTGAAGGAAATCGCGTCTTACGAGCTGTGGAACGGGCGCATCAAGCAGGTGGAGGCGTACTATGGTACGGCCGTGGCTGGGTATTTCGTCTCCCTCCGATGGCTGCTGTGGGTCAACGTCGCTCTCTGCGTGGTTTGGTGCGGTTCCGTGTGCCTGCCGCAGATCCTCTGGGAAGCTTCCAATGCGGCCCCTGCCTCTCCTGATTATGATTTGCGGTTATCGTCGACTTGCAACTTCAGCAACGCTTCAGGATTTTACGACTGCTTCCACTACGAGTGGTATAGCTACGTATTCAACTTATTTGTCGGACAAGGCATTTACCGCTATACGTTGCTTTTTCTCGGGCACTACTCCAAATCATCTAAAGTATTCTCCGTTCCCTATAACAGCCCTGCTCTTATCCTTTTCTTCACGTTGGTTACTTACGTCATCAGCTTTGTGCTGGTTGCCTTCAGGTAACTCGACCCCATCCTGATCTGAATAGCGCGTCAAAGCCCATGCACCCTTTTCCAGATTAGGCCGCGCCTACAACCTGGACTTCAGCACTACAACCTCAACTGATTTATGCAATAAATTATTTTCCGCGTGGGACCACAACGTCGTTGATGTCAGTTCGATCAAACTTAAGAAGGCGTGCATTGGTACCGATCTAAAGGTATGTTGCTCAGTTATATATGTTGAATCAGTATCTTGTTTAATGTTCGTACCACATGTACAAGATAATTATCATTGCATGGGTCAAAGTGTCTTTTGTATACTGTCGCATGCATGTATGCAAGCCCCGCCGGCCTAGGTCAATATATTATATATGGGGGTCGTGGCAGTGAAAAGGGACCTAGCAAATTCCACTTCAAAGTTGGCGCGTGCAATTAAAATGTATATGCGTAATTAAATATTCAGGTCACTGTAACTCCATGATGGACAGTCTAAATTCTAGTGCGTAAGAAAGTTGTAGATGACATAGGTGTCTCATAGAATAATTTGAAAACTTGAAAAAATATGCGCTAGGTCCCTTTTCGCTGCCACGATCCTATATGCTTGCTCAACCTGCTGTTCATGCATAATTGAAACTAAATAAATGTAATTAATGTCATTTATATTATTGCAAAGGAGGAACTTTCTGAGCTTGATAAAAGGGCGTTCAAAAGAACACGCCGACAGCTAGCTGCAGTTATAGCTATACGAACAGCTACCAATTTGCTGGTGGTAGCAGTACTGACGACCTCCGGTGCAGCCATATACTTTGCTACAACATGGAGCTGGAAAGAGGTACCACATACATGCCTGCACGTACGCATGCATAAATGTGCAGCAACATCAGTGGCAACTCCTAATGTCGCCCTCCCATATACAGAGAATTGAACTATCGTCGGCGCCATTTAATGGCAACGTGCAGGTAGTACTGAAGGCCTTCCTTGTACCCATCGTCATGAACGTGTTAGAACTAATCTTGCCTCGGTTCTTCGAATTCGTCGCCCGGGTGGAGATGTTCAAGACAAGGGGCAGGGAGGTTGCCATGACAATGATACGAACCGCGGTTGTGCGGATAGGCAACCTTGGGGTATACACTTTGATCCTATATGCCGTCATCTCGTGCACCCAACAGGCCGGGGACCTGTACCTCCTCCCGTACACCAATAACGAATCTTGCGTTGAGGTAAGTGTTGGTACGTATGCGGCGATAATGCCGCTGCTGAGCATATTGTACTACAGTGGGGGCTCATGTATTTGGAAACATTGCACCTCAAACGTATGTGGAAAAATAATTTGATTCTAAAACTGAAAAAGAAAACCGTGACAGTTGGTGATCTTAGCCGACCCTATCGATCAATATGGGTCAGCTAAGACCACCAACAGTTCAAGTTCTTTTACGTCGGCTACGATCAATGCTAAAAAGCTCTGAAATGCAGTGCCGGTTAGTTGTTAACTATTGGTTTTTATTTCAATTTGTGGGGCCGATTACATTGTGCATGCATCACGCTATTAATTCACATCAGTTTATATAGGTATTGCCAAGACATTTTGTTTATAAAATGGACTTACCATATTCAGTTCCAGGATTTGATGCATTGAATGGAAGTTACTAGCACTGTATCTATAGCAGTGCGTGCAAAAATTGACTAGGTACACTTTGTGATCTTGTAGTGTTGGGAAACATTTCTGGGACAGCAGTTCTACACGTTGGCTCTTACCAGTTTTCTTGTCTCTATCATTGGCACTCTCCTGATAGACACCACCAGAAAGTAGTAAGCATTCCACAGCTCAGCGTGTGTCACGTGTTGCATTACCTCTCACTCTTACATGCAGTTTGCACAAGTTACTGCATCCTCACGTAAAGGGGAAAATATTGCAGAACATTTTCTCAAGGAGTACTTTTAGCATATCAGACAACATTCTCGATCTTGTCAGCTCTCAATTCCTACTCTGGTAAATGATGTCAATTAATATTTTAACACAAGATATACTAAGCACACCAGATATATGATCAGTGTCCTTGGAGAGGTTGGCAGTGGCATGCTGTATTATATTCATAATTATGCGATATACTATTGTATTTTTCAGTGCTTACAACTGTCACAAATGCATCACATTCCCATGCAGGGTTGGATTTTTATTTTTCCCGCTTCATCCATTATTGATGATCATCATCCTACTGATTACATTTTACATGAAATGGGTGAGCATTATAATTGTTTTTCATTACATTGTGCTTTTTGGTTGATCGTTTGTGTATGGCACTGAATTCAGTACAGTCTAATGAAGAATATGGAACCAAAGCGGAGAGGGATATTCAGAGGAGCACTAACCCAGTTCTTCTTTACTCTGCTGCTCCTTGTGGTTCTGCTGATTGCCATGATTCCTGCTGGGTTTTCTGTTGCAAGGTAAATACAGGAAGGAAGAGTTTCAGCTAGGTGATGAAGGATGGAGGGAGGGAGGGGACAGTGATGTGTATCAAGTAGGGAATTAGACAAAATGAAATGAAGAAAACCCATTATGGAATAACATTGAATAGAATACATGATAGAAAAATGTTGTTAAATAACATCAAAAATCCTTCCTTTGTACAGATTGAAACCAAGTGAAAACTGTGGCCCATATAAGTGAGTTGGTCAAATATTGAAACAATTTATGCTGGTATAATCCGCATTCTCCATTGCTATAGGGGCAAAGAAACCATGCTATCTGTCATTAGCAATCTCATTGACTCTATTACAAACTACAGAATACAAGGGCTGATAAAATTTCTGGTATCTTCTGGCTTTCTTATACCACTCAACATGGCATACACGTAAATCAAACACTTACTAGCTACGGTGCAATATTCTATTTATAGCATAACATACTCACTCTGTTCAGAGCAACAATCTTCCTACTCCTGGTAATACTGAGGGCAAAACACAAGAAGCTACAGTTGGTGAAAGCTCAGCTGACCATGGTTAGCTTTCCGCTTCTCTTATATATTAATATAATATTTATGTATATTTTTATTGGACAGGATAGGGACCTGCAGCTGACAAGAAAATGCTCACAGCTGAAATGATGCTGGCTCCTTTCATACCATTTTAAACTTTCTCATATTCATTAATCAGATCAACTTTTTATATTCAATGCGCATGCTGTCCATACATTTTGTGCTGTCATATTATTGAGAGGTAGTGTAGTCTCACAATGCTCAACTCTTTGATTGTACCAACGGCAGGTGAGCACTAGAAAAGATGTATCTATAGCAATGAAGGTCATTCTGCATTAGTGTAATGACTGATCTATAGGAGTTGCTACAGTTCTTGCAAGGTTAGCATATATATAATCATAATAATATATATATATAATATAATATTATATATATATATATATACAGGTGTTTGCGAAAGAACGCAACGCTTTAAAATCCCTATAACTCAGGATTGAAATTAACTAACTGCTTGATTTCTTTAACATATGTTGCAGTAGTTAGGCAACTACAAATAATCCAATTATTGTAAGCGGTTAAGTAACTATTAAAACCCTCATATATCAAAATATTCAAAGCCCTCTATTAACAAAGTTATTCAAGATTGCGGTTTACAATAATTGATTTTAATAACTGCTAATAAGTAACACAAGATCTGGATATGCGCTGGAACAGTACTGATTTCAAGTTACTAGGTTCATTAGTGAGTTATTAACATTTAAGACCATCATTTGCTTTAAAGGTATTAAGGTTGAAGCTGTTATGTGGTAAATATTTTTAGTAACCATCATAAATTATTCCAGTATAAAATGACGTAAAAAACACTATTTGATTTGGTAATGGATTATTTAATGGTGCGTTATTAAACTCAAAGTTAATAAAAACGTTGTGGTATATAACTTTTCAAGTTTGATTTGTTGTTTTGAATATTAACGGGATGAGATCTTTGACCTCCGTCATTGTGCCCACCTGAGTGTTAGTGTGGAGAGAGGCCATGGCCTCACTAGAGACCTTTCCCATACCAGACCAGCTGACATTCTCATTGCCGGATGGGACAGAGGCAAACCTGCTGCACTGGACATCACCATCACATCACCCCTCTGCCCAGCCATCTTAGGTGAGTCATGTCACCAAGCTGGTGCAGCAGCCCTTGCAGCAGAGGCCCGTAAACTACACTCCAATGGACCCAAATGCCAGGAGTTAGGTTGGTCCTGTATTCCATGGGCAGTGGAAATACATGGAAATTGGGGCAAAGAGGCCCATGTTACCATTTCAAGGCTGGCATCTCATCTGGCCATTCACCAGTCTTCCCCCAAGTCATCAGTGGTGGCTGAGATCTATGGGCGATTGAATACGGCCCTGATCTGGTCCATTGCCAGAGCCATCCTGGCAAGAGAGTTCTTACCCTCCCAACTTCTTATGTTATGCGTTGGTGTTTAGTTCATATATACATGTACATGAAATAATAATTAACAAGTAAAACGCCAATCAAATTTCATACTTTTTCAAAGCCTCGTCAACGTTACTCTGCAGTTTATAAATCACGTTATTAATTAAAAGTTGTCGTAAATTGTTTTGTCAATTGAGTTAATTGCAATCTATTTGATTTTATCTTTTGAACTGCTAAACATAAACGAATTGTAATAATGGGGTTCATATTTGACTAAACGTGGTTATTGTACGTTCATAAGTTTATTTAGATTGACAATCCTATTAAGGAATTATATTCATTTAAAAGCGTTGCGCTCTTTTGCAAAGATCCTGTATATTATATATATACATACACAGCATAAGAGCATAGCAGCCATTATATGGAGCTTAGTTTTGATGTTTACCTGCAAGCATTCTAAGTGCTTCATTATACAGTTTGATTTGACTACTATTGAGTTCAATAATGTTTTGAATACCACTGTGTGGTTATTATTTTAACCACCCAGATATTCAAGTGATTGAACTCAATTTTCCCATTGTCATGGAAACGACATTATATATCTCGAGTTAGGTGCCATTTTATGTCCATGTATTATAATTATGACAAAGTCCAGCATAATCATCCTTTCCAATTTTATGTTTATCCATCAACTGCACACTTCATTAAAGGCACTGAAAATTTTAATTAGCAATACAGTTCATTGCAACCATTACTATTCAATTCCTTTTCCAGGAAAATTTGAAAGTGTCCCAATAATGTAATACTATAACTAGGCTCTTATACATATAACATGCTGTATCAGACACATTTTAAGAGATGTATAAAAAAGCTCCTCGAATAATAACGCTTGTTATATCAACACAAACTGAAATATCTTAATGCCACCAGAATTCATATGGCTACGCTGCAATAAATATTTCCAAAGTCTAGTAAAGAAGTTAGATGCCATAATGTATTTGCAGACCATTGCTCTTCAATTCGTGGCACTGAGGAATAAGGGTGTGTGCAAAAAAGAGATAATGGAGAGGGTATTGTTGGAGAGGGAGCAAAAGCAATCAAAGTGGGGTTACCTGTGCACACAAGTTACTTACATTCATTATTGAGTTGCTGCCACTTCATCAACAATTGCAGCCATGAGTCTGCCGACATTAACAGCAGCTGCCAACAGTTCACTGCCGTAATCTTCCAAATCTTCGGCTGCTAAGTAGGTTAATCAGGTTATTAAAAACTCACCAACATTTTTAAAAAGATATGCATTTGGTGGAATTAAAATTCAAAAAAAACTAGCAACAGCCTGCAACTATGCTTATTTTAGCATATATTTATTTATGCACACCTTCCATTTGATCTAAATCCATTAGGATATCCACCATCTGCTCAAGTGACTCCTGTTCCTCACCCATCTTAATGGACTCCTCATGCGAACCTGCTCTTAAAGAGTGGGTATTGACACCTACAATGAGGTTTAAGAGCAGTCCAGATGAAGGGAAATGGCGGGGATGAGGGCAGTCCAGATGAATGGAAGGGGTGGGAATGACAACTGTTAAATTCAAACATCAACACGCGATAAAATGCCAATGTTGGCAACATACCTGTGCTGCTAATGCACACTGACAATGCAGATATAAGTCAACGTGATTACAACTTACCAATGGATGAGGTACGGTGAGAGGTTTGTGATACAGAGTCCAGATTCTGCGGCAGTAGAAAGAAGAGCATAACATTGAGAGACACTTATCAATCCACTAGTGGATAGGTGTACAGTGAATGAAGTACTTAACAGTGCACTTTAATTAGCAATCAGTGAAGTGTTCAGGGGTGCTCAATGTTCTAACTTACCTGAATTGCAGCCGCAGCTGCCTTTGCATGGCTGAGGTTGGTTTGTAGGTGAGCATTCTCCTGTTCCAGTGCCCTCAGACGTTCCTCCAGCAGTCTCCTCTCAGCAGCATTGGCTGCCAACGAGGCAACTCTTGGTGGGGATGTAGTGGCCCTTGCTTCAGCTGAGTGAGGGGGAAGGAGTGGTATGGAATGGTGTGGAATGGTATGGAGTGGTGTGGAATGAGTGAGTGGTATGTAGTGGTGTGGAGTGACGTTGAATGGTGTGGAGTGACGTGGAATGGTGTGGAGTGACGTGGAATGGTGTGGAGTGGTGCAGAGTGGTGTGAATGTGTCGGAGTGGGGGTGTGAAGTGTGTGGAGTGATGTGGAATGAGTGGAATGGTGTGGAGTGGTGGTTGTGTAGAGTGATGTGGAATGGTGTGGTGAGGAGTGGTCTGGAGTATTATGAGTGATGAAAGAACTGCTGCTTGTCTTTTATTCAAAATGTGCAGCAAATTTAGACTTGGAGGGTGTGGATGCACATGTGAGCATTTTGGAATAAAGAAATTATACAATTATGTGCAATTATGTGCACTGAGGAATAACATGTGCCACAACAGTGAATATGGATTACTGCACTGTGAAGGTATGTTTCATGCACATCCAGTACAGTACCTGTATGTGTATCCGAAGGACTCTCATGCCTAATGGCAGAGACCAATAGTAGCCAAAGGGAAGATAAAAAGTAGTTAGGAGATGGGAGGGAGGGAAGGAAGGAGAGGGAAGAGGGAGGGAGTGTGGGAAGGAAGGAGAGAAGTGGAGAGAGAGGGAGATGATTATTAAGAGAGGTGGAAGCAAAGGAAATGGAATGGAGAAACATGGGAGAGAGGGAAGCACAACAGGATACAAAAAAAAAGATCACAGTGAAGCAAAAACTAGACCATTTTGATGATATTCTCAATATACCTTTCTATTTGTGCAACTATTTGGTGGCTCTCAGGACTCTTCAGCTGCACAATACCAAATGCCATGATAAACATATTCCAAGCATTCTGTGTAGAGAGTGGCTCACCTTTGTGGTGCGGGGAGCAGGCACAGGTGTTGGAGTGGTGTGGGGAGCAGGCACAGGTGTTGGAGTGGTGCGGGGAGCAGGCACAGGTGTCGGAGTGGTGCGGGGAGCAGGCACAGGTGTCGGAGTGGTGCGGGGAGCGGGCACTGGTGTTGGAGTGGTGGTGACGCGAGGGTTGCCCATAACATCCAACTCCCGTAGGCTGTTTGGAGTACAAAATGCACAAAGTACGTTAGTGTGAGTAATCGAACATACAGTACCTATAAATTGGGCAGTTTAGACTCCAAGGCATTCAGATTATAACAAGGTGATCACATGTTTGGACACAAAAGGTCACCATATGCTCATACACACATATATGCCCCACCTCCTGTATATGCCCAGGCTCTGCACTGCCCCCCCCCCCCCCCCCCCCCCACCCTACATATGCCCAGGCTATGCCCTGCCCCTCCCCCCCCCCCCACATATGCCCAGGCTATGCCCACCCCTCCCCCCCCCCACACATAGGCCCAGGCTATGCACTGCTCCCTCCCCCTCCCCCCCCACATATGCCCAGGCTATGCACTGCTCCCTCCCCCTCCCCCCCACATATGCCCAGGCTATGCACTGCTCCCTCCCCCTCCCCCCCCACATATGCCCAGGCTATGCACTGCTCCCTCACATATACTCAGTATCGATCGATGTATAGTGTTTAGATGTTTACTCACCGTGATGCCAAGTTACCAATGCGAGTGTGCGCATCTTCAAAACCAAGGGAGTACCCAGCTATCCTATGGGGATAGAGGAACAGGAAGTGAAGGGTTCAATATATGCATTTATTCTGTCCCTCATGAATGACCCCATTCCCAGAAATAAAGGAATTGCCTAGACTTTGCATGTCTAGTCTTGATGTGAAGGTGTATGACTATCATCCAGCTGTCCCATAGCATGTGCTCTTCCCCACCCCATATTATACCCTCTTCCCCATCCCTTATCATACACTCTTCCCCTCCCCATATCATACACTCTTCCCCATCCCTTATCATGCACTCTTCCCCATCCCATATCATACACTCTTCCCCACCCCATATCATGCACTCTTCCCCATCCCATATCATACACTCTTCCCCTCCCCATATCATACACTCTTCCCCATCCCTTATCATGCACTCTTCCCCATCCCTTATCATACACTCTTCCCCATCCCATATCATACACTCTTCCCCACCCCATATCATACATCTTCTCCACTCCCTATCAAAAATGGCTTTTGAAGCATTTCATGCCCCCTTCCCATTCTCTACACCGTAACCCACTCTGTGTACATACATTCATCTCCCAACCAGAAGTTATCACTTGACAATACATGTCTTTGCCAACCCAGCTCTCCATGCACACCCTCCCACCTATACAAACATCACAAGCACACACATCACTCCTAAGAGGCAGCTTTGCTCACTTTTTAACTGTCTCATCTGAGTGAGGATAGTCGAGGTAGGTCTTCACAGGTGCCTTGTGACGATAGCTGCGTGTTATTTTATTTTTGATTTGCTGAGCAAAGTCTCGAACGTCGTCTCCAGTTGTGGTCTAATAGGCCAGATGTGAGAGTAAATGTACATGTGTGTACACGAGTGCATATGTGTGTAATGTGCATATATATGTGTGTGTTTTTGTGTGAGTGTGGTGTGTGTGTGTGTGTGTGTGTGTGTGTGAAAATAATGCTTTTAATCCCTAGTGTCACTGCATCTGTTTAGTGTGGACAGTAGTAGCATATTCTAGAGGAAGGGGGGGAGGGGGAGGGGAGGGAGGCAGGGGGAGGGGAGGAGGGGGAGGGGGAGGGGGAGGGAGGGGGAGGGGGAGAGAGGGGGTCACATAGTTGGTCCTATGGTGGTTTTGGAAACTGTGGCTTGTTGGAGGTGAATGAAACATGCAGGAGCATCATGTAACAGTACAACCCACCTAGAAACCGTTATGATCTGTTTTATGATTGACCCCAATAATATGCAGGCTGCAGTCCTGATATTAACAACTTATCGTGGTGATCATGGCGCATTGTAAAAAGGCACATAAATATATTTGCCTCATGCAAATATATTCATAACCAGTCATAACCAGTCACACCAGTCATAACTGGTCATATCCAGACACACAGTTCTCATGCAAACTCATACGAATCGACAAGCTCTTGGGTCCTGCCCAAATACATAGACCCCCCCCCCACCCCCCCACACACACACACACACCTCAAGACAATATTCCTTGAATGGGTGTGTCACTTTGTGATTTTTCAAGGTTCTTTGGGTCCAGAAACAGCTCTGTACACGGCAGAGGTTATACATCATATGGCAGAGGGTTGCACCATATAGCATCACTTACCTGACAGAGGTCCACATTGGAGCATTTAAGACACCTATACCTGTAAGGGATAGTTGCGGGATATTAAAATGTGAAGATACAAGAGGGGAGAGAGAGGGGGGAGGAAGGGAGGGAAGGAGGGAGGGAGGGGGGTGGAGGGATATAGGAGCCATAGTTGCTAACCTCAGACCCACAATAGGGAAAATCTTGCAGACACTACATTTGGCATCATGCCTCACTGAAAAATAAAAATTACGTGTTAAACCCTGGAGTGGGTGTTAAGTCTACAGCCAATGAGCTGACAATTATTTATTTTTATAAGGTATCATTCTTTCTAGATAATTCCACATGTCCCCAGATTGGGGTACCAAACCTGTCTCTGCAGTTGCTATGCGGTGCATAGTTGGCAGCCACACAATGCATTTCGGCTCTTCATGCATCCATGACAGGAACCCTTCCCTGGTGATTGCTTCATCAGGTTGAAGTTGGGCCTGGGTTGGAACAAAACGGAACAGGTATGTACCTTACCTGTACCAGTTGTTTTCAGGTATTTGCTATGCAACTGCAGTGGCCCACAGCTAAGCTAGTTCATTAACTGATCCCTCTAGCACCAACGAACAACCTTTCCATAATTGAGATGTGCCCAACAGCACTCCCCCTGTTACACCTACATGTGCTTCCCTGGTCCCTGGACTGAGGGCCCCTGACCACCTGACCACCAGGCCCCCTGACCACTAAGTCCTCAGGCCACCTGACCACCAGGTCCCCAGACCACCTAACTACACAAGGTCCCCTGACCACCAGGTCTCCAGACCACCTGATTACAATGTCCCTGACCACCTGACCAGACTCTCTAGTTATGAATAGGTTTGTGTCAAATGAATGACTAAAGGAGATAATTTAAATTGCAAGAGTAAGTGATGGAGGTCATGTGAACACCATCAGTTATGACAAGCAGGCCCCAGAAATGTATAGAGGATAGATCATTGTACCCTTACATGGCTCCAGCAGCTGTTGGTGGCAGACTCCAAGTCACCTGAGTGGAACGTTGCACCCTCCATAAGGTGCCTGGGGATCTGAAGCAGCAAGATATCGAAGACATGGTAATGGTGCACTCATACACACATGATACGTTAGTGTGCTCATGCACACATGATTCAGTGGTGTACTCATGCACACATGATTCAGTGGTGTACTCATGCACACATGATTCAGTGGTGCACTCATGCACACATGATTCAGTGGTGTACTCATGCACACATGATTCAGTGGTGTACTCATGCACACATGATTCAGTGGTGTACTCATTCAGTGATTCAGTGGTGTACTCATTCAGTGATTCAGTGGTGCACTCGTGGACTCATGACACAGTGGTGCACTCCTCATGTAACAACAGCTTACCAACATGGTGTCCTCCAGGAATCGGGTGAAGGTGGGGTAGACTACCCCAATCTGTCCTCCTGCTGCCTGCTGGAACATGTCTACACACAAAAGAGACAATTATTTATACCAAACATTTGGAGGGGGAGATGGGAGGGGAATACACATATTACCCCACATCCATACACACTGGAGCTAGTGTGACATTCCAAGTGCCTCAAATGCATGCATATGCCTTACATCTGTACTTGTCTTCCAGATGGGCGGAGCACATAATCATCAAGATTATTTTCAGAGCTCTCACATTCACAGATCCCACCCTACCACTGGATGAACAAAAAAAACATTCTTTTTTGTGTGGTGAATGTCATGATCATCACATCAACTCAAAGGATATAGACCTATCCTCATTGTCATAAGGAATGACTCGAAAGACCCACCTGTCTAGACACTTAAGTATCCAGCTAACAGTCACGCTAACGCTCTCGGTTGGGCTGAGTGAAGCTATCCTTTGATGCGCGTGATGGAATATTTTGGAAACAAGGGTCTCCAATTCTACAACAGACAGTGTGGATTGGTTCTGTGACTCTTCTAGGCCCATGACTCTGAAGGCTTCCTTTACAGCATCTGCATGTACCATATTCACTGTGCATATGATCAAATGGAGGAAGAGGGAAGGAGGGAGGAAGGGGAGGGAGGGAAGGAGAGGAGGAAAGGGAGGAAAAGGGAAGGAGGAAGGAAGGGGAGGGAGGGAAGGAGAGGAGGGAGGGGAGGAAGAGGGAAGGAGGGAGGAAGGGAGGGAGGGAAGGAGAGGAGGAAGGGAGGATGAGGGAAGGAGGGAGGAAGGGAGGTAGAGAAGGACAGGAGTGAAGGAGAGAGGGTGGGAGGGAAGGAGGGGTTGGAAGGTGGGAAGAGAGAGAGAATTAAGAAATAGGGAAGGAGATATATGAGTGACAAAGAGGTTGGGTTGAGATCAATTGTTGGCATAAACCGACTATTTCATGTGGCTAACATTGAGTGGCCTTTTGCATTGCTCGCAGCTTCATGGCGGTGCGGTAGGCAGCATATCGTATATCGTTGAGCCCATCTACGTCCCCCCGTGCGACACGCAGCGGGTAAGCACCTTGCGTCAATGCATCCATATGCATAATGAATCCTCACCTATGTCGCTCAGCGCTTCTGAAATGCGTGGGTGGTCCCAGTGCACCTTGTCCGTGTGGTGGCTGGAGGAGCAATTCGTCAGGGAGGCATATATAGTGAATCGATTCCCCCTCCCCCCCCCCCCCCCCCCCGCACACCGCGCTGCGACCTACTTGATATAATAAGGGATTCCACTTTCTGTTTCCCCCCGTTCCCACCCTTCAGGCAAGGAACCTGCAGAACCACGCACCGCATGTTAAGGTGCGATGGTGGACGTGATTTTTCATGGACGTACCCTTTTCCGGCATCTGGAGGCCTTTGTAATCAATTACAAGGCTTTTGCATCAAAAAGGGGGCGTAGCTAATTTGGGAGTCGAGACACGCCTATGAAACCCGCCAAATATGTATCGTGCGAAGTCTGGGGCCGAGGACCTACGCTTCTAATTAAAGACGCCGTGATGAGTACCACTTCAGTGAGAACGTGGATTGCAAGCTTTCTAAACCGTATGACCGAAACGAGAGAAATGGATCAATTGGTTCAGCGGCTGTCGAACACGCTCGAGCACCCTTGCTACGCCAGCGTGCTAGACGCTCTAAAGAACAGCTGGCAGTCCATGATAAGTGGACAGACGGACAGCTCCACGAGGTGGGCCCAGGTAGTTGAGGACTTCTCGTGGGAGATGTTGAACGTCGGAAACTGGAAGGACGTGAGTGTCGCGTGGAGAGAACTTTATTCAGCAGGCGCGTTACTCAAAGCCCTAAACTTCTGTGTCGGGAGGGACCTCCAGGCAGCCCTTCGCGAAATCGACAAAGGAATCATTTTGGGCGCCCCCTTGTTTGACAACGCTCTGCCGTCGCTTGCCTCGTTGCTGAATAACGAGATAATGGGAGGCAGTCTCGAAGGGCGGGCAGTGGATTCGGAAGCTGCTGAAGCCAGTCATCTAAATGGCCACCTCGTTCGTAGCTGCCGGCTCGCGGAGGACCGCGGACTGTCGGACTCGCCGCCCACACCGCACGAGGCCATGCAGCTAAGCACGGTATCCATTCCAAGGCGAAAAGTCGTTTTCAAAAATTACTTACCGTTCCAGGGAGAGCGCGACAAGGACGCCACGTTTGTGAGTGACAGAGATGTGACTGTTGGTGGGGGTGACGAACGTAGCTTTGATAGCCAGCGGCATGCTGAAGCACAGATGACGCAGCTATCGCGTGCCCGCGCTGGTGTTGAGGAAAGGCACCACACATCAGAGCAAAGCCAGTGCAGCCTGCCAAGGAAAATCCCAATTGTTTACTGCCCTAACTTGGAGTCGTTCATAAACCAGTACATGACCACGTCGACACCAGTGATATTGAGCGGGTGTATGGACCAGTGGCCTGCCTATGCTGCTAAAAAGTGGAGGTGTGTGTGTGTGTGTGTACGTGTGTGTGTGCATACGTGTGTGTGTATGTGTGTGTGGGCATACGTGTGTGTGTGTGTGTGTGTGTGTGGGCATACGTGTGTGTGTGCAATTCTATTATAGTTCAGGTATTGGTTGAGGGAGGGAGGAGAGGGGCTGTACACGTTGTGGTTTATTTGTTAAAGCTCTATGTGAGAGATATGGAACATTGTCCAGCAAAATCACCCTTGTGATTATCAAATTTTCCAGGACAAGCAAAAGAAAAGTAACGCTCACATTGAAATGTATGGCTAATTATAAATTCAGTGCCTAATAACTTTATGATGGATAGTCCAATTTAGGATGTGTTAGGACCCTTTGATAGAAGCTCTTTGGAGTTCACGGAAAATCAAAAAAAATTTGAAAACTTGAAAAACTCCCCAGAAGGGTGACACCGTCCCATATGTTGTTAAAATAATGTACATGGATGCTGTGTGTGCTGTACATGGATGCATTAGTGCATGTGTGTGCCCCTTGTGCCCACGACCACAGTCTCTCCTACCTCAAGCTGATCGCAGGTTCTCGTACCGTTCCTGTGGAATTGGGTTCCAGATACACAGATGAAGACTGGTCACAGAAACTGATGACCTTGTCAGAATTCATTGACAGATATGTAGATACCAAAGTAAGCTGCTGCAGTTGTGTAGTCATGTTCACAGAGAACTTACTTATGTGTGAATAGGCTGATGCAGCTGCTGACCCAAAGGGCTATCTAGCACAGCACCAATTGTTTGATCAGGTAATTTGGCTGTGTGTGTGTGTGTGTGTGTGTGTGTGTGCGTGTGCGTGTGTGTGTGTGTGTGTGTGCGCGTGTGTGTGTGTGTGTGTGTGTGTGTGTGTGTGTGTGGTGTGTGTGTTGTGTGTGTGTGCATGTGCGTGCATGCGTGTGTGCGTATATTCATTCGTATCCTGATTCTGGGCCTTTGTAATGATTTACATGTGCTTAGTAATACTACCATAGCAGTTAATGAATATGTGGGGGTAATGTAAACGTTTGCAACTTTTTGCTCCACAATTTTCATAACAATCGTCGCATATGCAAGGGTTCTACAACTATGTTAAGTCACACTGTGTGCACAGCTTAGGATCTGCCTCCGGACACACTTTGCACCTATCAGACGCTAGTAGGAACCTTTGGTGCAAACCTTAGTACCTAGCTCTGGTAAGCATGCCTTATTGCACCTTCTGCTTGATCGAACAAATTCTACTCCTGTTATGGGCGTCGCCATTTTGAACATTGATGGCAGCTTTCTGATCCCTCAAAGCATGTGAGGTAAGCCTAGTGATTGCTAGTGCTCAATCACTAGGTAAGCCCAGCTTCTAGCTACCCCCCCCAATTGGTGAAGTAAGGCATGAACATGAAGTAGTGGAAGTTCCATATATAATTGATCTTGCCCCAGGTGGTGAGTGTAAATGGCAGTTATGTTTAGCACGTTTAAAAGGGCATTAATTATGTTACAGCAGCCTGACATTGTCATGTGCCAGTGAAACCATACAATAGCTTAACTTAGTGTACCCTAACCGCATGATCGAATTCAAAGTATATAACTTAACCTAATTTATGTGTAAACAGTGGAAGGTTTTTTCCCCCCTTCTCCCCACTTCTCTTTGAGATGAGGGGAAGGGATGAATTTTGGGCTAGGGTGGTTAGGGCAGGTCTAGCTAGCATAGCAGGTGGTTAATGTGTAGTCGGGAGTCGATTGTGTTGCAAGACAAGCTCCGTCCTAAATTTACCTAGTTCTGGCGGTATCTAATGCTTGGGGAGCTTGTGGGCAGGTAACCCTCCCCTATGAGCTTGGGGAGTAATACCTGTGGGGAGCCTGGGGTCCCCATCCCCATGGAGGGGGAGTGACGGTAGGAACAACCCCTCCCCCCAAGCGAAACTATATACTCTATAATTGAATATATTATACGTACAACCAGATCAATGAACCCTCTCTATACCTAGTTGGAAATCAGCCTCGATGCCACTGCACATAGTTCCGACCTTGGGGTCCGGATGTACAACGTGTAGGCTGCGCTCTCCCATCTACCCAGGGTTTTTATGAGGGAATCTTGCAAACCCCTTGCCGCAGCGGTAGTTGCAGCCCCGATTCTGAAACTATGCCCCGAGTAGTGCTTGGAGTCAACCCCCGCTAGAGACATCGCCTTCCGCATTTCTGTTACTAGGCGGTCCCGGGTCATAGGGTGCCCATCCTTGAACAGGAAGAACGGGCCAGGCCGCGAACCCCGGGTTACCATATATCTTAATATAGCCGCCACTGGGCACAGAGCCGCCCCCCGTGGATCCCAAATAAACTGTCACTCCTTTCCGGAACGGATCAGTTTTCGATGCTTTAATTGTCACTTCAATGTATTGCGGTGTCGCTATATTATCTGCCTTTACATCGCCATAGCTCAAGTGTACCGCTGGGTTGTACGTCGTGGCAGACGGGACGACTATTTCTCCTGACCGCAAGAACCCGAAGAAGCACATACAGGCCGCTGCCCACAGCATCGTTGCATCCGTCTGATCCGCTGACTGTGCCCAGACCATCTTTAGCTTCCCCAGAATAGTGGGTGTGATTGGCAAGCGCGAGCGTACTGGACCTCCCGACAACTTACGAAAACCCTTGACCGCATATTCCAACCGTAGCATGCTTCCCATATCTGGGTCATCCATCCCCATTGCGATCTGCGAGTAGCGTACGCCAGCGAGATAAGTCTTTGCCGTGCTGCCCGCTAAGCCGTCCTTATACATTGACGCGACAAACAATGACAACGTACGCTCTGTGGCTGGATATGCCGTCAGCCCCACTTCGCTACACAGTTTGATATACCGGTTACTTCCCGCTCTGTATGTGTTCTTGGTAGAATCAGCTAACCCGGCGGAAAACAACTGCTGAACAACTGTGTCCAGGTAACCGATGTCCAGTCGGGCTGCTGGGTTGCCAACACTTCCAATACTCTGGGTGGAATTCTGTACCGATGTGCCGCTGGGACCTGTGAACAAAAATAGGCAATATCGTTACGCGATAAAGCATCGGCCAGTACGTTGTGTTTTCCCGGTAGGTGGACGAACAGGAGCTCCAACCCGTAGAATGCCTTAAGAAAGAACAGGCAGCGAATTAAGTGCATTGTCCAGGTCTCCTTACACCTCCCTGTGTTCAAACTGATCACCGCCGCCTGGTTATCGCAGTACATTAATACCGTTTTATTCCTCCACATTCGACCCCACAACGCGCAAGCCAGCACAATTGGCAAAGTTTCCTTCGGCATTATCGAGGTTTGTGTCAATTCCGGAGGCCATTCATACAGGAACCACCCCTCGCTCCACCACGCCGCACAACCCACCGAGCCAGACGCGTCTGAGTGAACCACTACATCAGGTTGCAGCTGGGTTTGCGACCGCACCATTGATATCCCGTTCCATGACGACAAGAATACGTGCCACCACATAAGATCTGAGCGAAACGATGCGCTTAACCGGATATGGCGGTGGTTAGACTTCACCCCACTCAGGAGATCGAGCATTCTGCGCATGAATGACCTGCCTGGACGCACCACGCGGCAAGCATGTTCCAGCTTTCCCACCAGTGATTTAAGATCCCGCGCCACCGTCACCTTCTTCCCCATCCACCCCAATATAAGTGCCTTAAGTTCCATCAGTTTCCCCTCTGGTAGACGAAGTGTCATATTATTCGAATCTATTTCGATCCCCAGAAAAACGACGGTAGCTGAGGGGCCAATTGTTTTATGCTCCGCGATGGGAACCCCAACTTATCGAACACTGACGATAGAATGCTTAGGTAATCTGAGCATTCCGATGAATGTGGTGACCCAAAGAGCATGAAATCATCCAAGTAATGTAACATGTAGGCGACTCCCTCGCTACGACACACCCACTCCAGGGTATCCGCAATCGCATTAAATATCTTTGGTGCCGAACGGAGGCCAAACGGAAGTACTGTGTCCATATATATTGCCCCTTCAAGCTGCATCCCAAGCAGCAGACGGTCGTCCGGGTGGATCGGGACAAGCCGATATGCGGTTTTTATGTCCACTTTTGCCATCAGCGCCCCCCTCCCCAAACGCACCACCTGACTCGCCGCTTCATCCACGGTTGCATAGGACAGTGAGCACAGCGTCTTATCGATACCATCGTTCACGCTTGCCCCCTCCGGTGAAGAGAGGTCCAGTATGAGTCTCCACTTCCCACTACTGCCTTTGGGAATCACCCCAAACCTGCTCACGTGGATCGAATGAGACCACGGTGAGCTGAGAGGACCAACTACCCTACCTTCGGCCAGTTCGGTTGCAAGGTAGTCGCGGACTACATGGGCCTGTTCTGTGGCCGATGCCATATTGCCCTTGCAGCTACGGTACGTGTGACTTCCGTAGTTAAAACCTATCCTAAAACCGTCCCTTAGCCCCGCCAAGATGTAATGCTTGAGTAACTCATCAGGGTGGCCCCCCAACGCTTTCTCCCAGGATACCCACCGCAGTGGTGTGGAGACTGCCATCAGTGGTCCCGACAGCCGCTGGGTATCAGCGTGAGCGGCCCTGCCGCTATCGAGGGCTAGGAGATCCCTGGTGTACTGGTATCCGCCTGCAAACGTAAACAATGCTATGACCTTGCACTTAATTAATCACCCGCCTACCCCCCCCCAACCCCCATATCCAGTTGCATGTAAATGAATCATGAAGCTGCTATGCATGGCTTCCTACTCTAACGAGGGCGCTTTTGCCCCTGTTGGCCTTGGGACGGTCGAGAGTCTCCATGACACTGTTTCACGGGATGGGGCCCGCCACAGGTGACACAGACATGCCTATAGCGACACCACTGTAATGTGCATCTCATCTCATTGAACCTCCGGCACACCTCCATCGGTGCGCTGCCCGAGCCGAGCCCACCTGCTCGAGGGGCGCACACCTGCATCATCGCCTCCAGTGTTCGCTCAATGTCCGACTTCGTTGAGAAGGGGCAGTCCTTCACCGCATGATCCCCCGACGCACACACACTACAACGTGGTCCGCTTAACGCCTTCCCCGTGAAGCACACAGAGTACAGGGAAGGGTTCACGCCAGACCATCTCCTATTCCCCGTGCTAGCCGCTTGACGGCGATATGCCGAGTCATATTGGGCCCACGCTAGGCCAGCGTACTCTGAGCCCGCTTTCATTATTGACACCATGTACGCGAGGAGTTCGGGCACCACCTCCGGGTGTTTTCGAGAAAGGACGCTCGAATACACCGCAAAGCACTGGACCCAGGTGTTCACATCCGTCACCTGGCGCTTCCTGCGAGTCAAGGCCATCGAACTCCCTGCCGCACCCTCCTCACTTTTACCCTGGGACCAGCCGTCGGGCAATAGCTCCCCCATGTCCACGAATTCCCACCGCCAGATCTTTTCGGCGAGTTTCTTCGGGACTGGGGTCATGCCCTCTCCAACATAAACGCCTAACTGCTCAGTACCCGTGGGTACGCTGTTTGACCCCACCCCCAGCTCCGACCCAGAACCCCCGATGTGCTGCTCCTTGCCGCAAATAAGGATACCCGCCTCCTTCTGCACGTCAGTTGACGGTAAGGACCCAAAACCTACGGGATACGTACACAATTATAATTACATGAATCTAAAATGTCAAGTAACCCCGAGAGCACTGGTTCAGCTATACGCCGCTCCGCCCCTAGGACGAGTATCGAGAATGGCAAACACAACTTAATTGTACACCAACTCATCTCTATAAACCTACTGACCACTCGCGAAGTCCCTATAATTGCTGGAGCCCTGTCACCGCAACGGTACTCGCTGGAGCGCTGACACGGCAACGGTACTCGCTGGAGCACTGACATGGCAACGGTACCCGCTGGAGTTCTTTCATCTAGTCCTAGAATGCGACCAACTAATAAAATATCAATACAGTATGCACACAGAATTCTCTACGATAACGTCTATTGAGCCGAGGCTCGTCATCCCAATAGAGTTTGGGAGATTTTTTTTTTTTTTTAAATAAAACGTGTACTCACCAGAGCTAGTAAGTCCCGCGCTGAGAGACCGAGCTCGCTCCGCCTCCAGGGCTTTTTCCACCAGAGACTGCACCAAAACTTTCAGGCCTTTCCCCATCAGTGACCCAGAAGTGTCACTGGTTCCCGGCTGGGCCCGCTCCGCCTCCAGGGCTTTCCCAACCAAGGACTGTACTAAGACTAGAAGGCCTTCCCCCGTCAGTGACCCCGACGTGCCACTGGTCCCAGGCTGGGCTTCAGGCTTACTGCCGCTGGTTCCTGGTTGGGCGTCAGGCTCCTTCTCCATATTACACCTAAAAATAATCGAATAGGGACTAGCTCTGCCAACTTTCCCCCTTCCGCGTGGCTCGAGGATTACCGCTCAACGGCGCATGCGTGGTCCCTCCCACATTAACCTTGGTTAACCAGTTAACCGTCATGGAGCTAGTAGTTAAGCTAGGTGAGGCTGGTAGTTAGATAGGTGAGGTGGTCGTTAGGTGGGTGTAGATAGGGTTAGTTAGGTGGGTGTAGGTAGGAGTTAGGTGGGTGTAGGTAGGAGTTAGGTGGGTGTAGGTAGGAGTTACGTGGGTGTAGGTAGGAGTTAGGTGGGCGAGTAGTTAAGCTAGGTGAGGCGTTAGGTAGCTGGTAGTTAGATAGGTGAGGTGGTCGTTAGGTGGGTGTAGATAGGGTTAGTTGGTGTAGATACCTATTTAATTTTATGATATTGTCATCTTCATTGCTGCAAATGCCTGGTGTACTAGCAACTACCTTAGTACACCCACTTAACTATTCTCATAACTACACACACCTTAACTACAACCCAGCCACTAACCTAGCTACACCCACCTAACTAACCCTAACGTTTATTAAACGTGCTAAACATAACTGCCATTTCCACTCACCACCTGGGACAAGATCAATTATATATGGAACTTCCACTACTTCATGTTCATGCCTTACTTCACCAATTGGGGGGGGTGTAGCTAGAAGCTGGGCTTACCTAGTGATTGAGCACTAGCAATCACTAGGCTTACCTCACATGCTTTGAGGGATCAGAAAGCTGCCATCAATGTTCAAAATGGTGACGCCCATAACAGGAGTAGAATTTGTTCGATCAAGCAGAAGATGCTAAGGTTTGCACCTACTAGCGTCTGATAGATGTGAAGTAGGGTAGTTAGGTGGGTGTAGTTAGGTTAGTTGCTAGTAGGTCGCTGTAACCAGGGCAACCTTACATGTACACCACACCAGGCATTTTTCCAGCAATGAAGATGACAATGTTGTATAATGAATGTCATTTAAAAAGTCACTTGCGTCTGGAGGGATGACCGTGAATCGGATCATTTCCCTCTTTGTCGGTATCGAATGATAACACAAATAGAAACAGTTTTGCGTTGTTGGTTCATTGGATTAAAGAAATCCAACAAAGGCTAAAGCCCGTGAGCACGCTACAAAGTGAATCCCATAAAGAAGGCGGCAGCTACAAGGCTGATCCAGAAAATGTTTGTGTGCAAAATTACATTTCCCCTTCTTATTAGACCCTTGTTTCCTTCCTATTTACACCACTATTGCCTTACCAATCCTATATGTCACCAAGCTTCTCATGGAGAATGTTATTACTTGTGCTATTAGTCAGTCAGGTTTGTCGTCAATTGGTTGTTCAGCTCTTTCTTATACTTATAGTCTTCAGGGGTGGATCCAGGAATTTTGGAAGGGGGGGGGGGGGCACCAATTATTAAAAGTTATAATTCAGTGAGAAATGGGCGTGGTTCACTGAAAGGGGGTAGGTGCCCCCTTCCGCGCAAAGCGTGGAAGCTTTTGGTATACATAATTACACGAACGAAAGGGGGGGGGGGTGTGCCCCTGGCACCCCCCTCCTGGATCTGCCACTGGTCTTTATAAGTTATATCCATGTATGTACACACTACTCGGCTGTTACTGTTGTATTTGTTGTCCTATTTCAGATCCCAGAGCTGTCACATGACTTCTCAGTCCCAGAGTACTGCTATCTATCATCAGGCAGGTCTGGTGCGAGCTCTGACGTGAAGGTGAATGCATGGTTTGGACCTAAGGGAACTCTTTCACCTTTGCACTTTGATCCAGATCACAATTTGCTATCCCAGGTAAGTCATAAGTGGTAGAGACTATTGGAGGGTCAGGTAACTCACAGAAATCCTGGTGAATTATTGTAAAATATTTTCATTCCCTCTGTACATGCCACTGATGCGGTTATGAGTGTACCTATATGCAGATTTGGTTCCCTGTGTTATAACACATGAACCAAATAGTGTACCCTAATGAAAGGGGGAGTAATTTGTATTGCTGTAGTGGAAAATCTTGTGCTTTGTAGCCCCCGCATGGGTTTAGTATTACCAACTGTGCTCAAATGCCAGTCCTTTAGTCTGCAGAATAATCCACCCAGTCTTGTTTCATTGCTATCACAATGTACCCACCTTGTCCCTGTATTACACTGCACTCCTCTTTCACACCCACCTTGTCCCTATATTACACTGCACTCCTCTTTCACACCCACCTTGTCCCTGTATTACACTGCACTCCCCTTTCACACCCACCTTGTCCCTGTATTACACTGCACTCCCCTTTCACACCCACCTTGTCCCTGTATTACACTGCACTCCTCTTTCACCACGTGCAGGTTGTAGGGAGGAAGCATATTCGCCTGTATGGAGAGGACCAGTCAGCTTATCTGTATCCCCATGATGGAATCTTGAGCAATACTAGCCAGGTGAGATCACACAGGCACCCCCACCTATCCTACATTATTTAAGTACACCAATGTACATATAAGTATTTAAAACCACATCAACTCACAGAACCTCACATGTATAAACCAGAACACACTAAATTGATCTCAAGTTAAAGCCCGACACCATCGAGAAAGTAAATGTTAATGGCTTTGTTATGAATAAGATTAAAAACATGCCGCAAATACCACAATGTGTAAAAATCTATCAGCTATGTTGGCTGTAAAAATGAACCTTGTGCAGCGTAAGAGCTAGTCAAAATATTTATTCAATCCGACCATACTTTAGTACCGCATCCAAAATAAAGAATCATATTTTGATTCTATGTGTAATGATATCTCTAAATGTACAATATCTTGTCTTCTGCTTTTACATTGTCTGTTTGGTTTTCAAGAATACATTCCTTATGTTTTAGTCTCATTACTGGCACCACCTTTAGACTGCATAAACAAAAACTTCTTGCTAAAATAACTGTGAACCATAGTTTGCTAAGCGTTAATTGATAAAGTTCTAGATAATAGGCCGTAGGGGCCGCTCCTTTGTATCTTTATTCACTGGACTTTTGCGCTTTTGTTATTCCTTTTGCCTTTGTTCTTGCGCCCAGAGGTCCTTTTGTATGCCATTTTACTATGCTGTGGTACTGTTCTGAGTTGTATGCGCTCTGGATCAGTTTTTTGGTGGACTTGACAACTTAGAGCGTGTTCTAGGAGGTCGGCAGTTAGCGAGAGGACTAGAAAGAAGTACATGGAGGGTAATGACAACGAAGAATATAGCGACAGTGAAGATGATGCTGCATCAGACATGAGTGATTCAGATGCGGAGAGTGTTGAAGACCAAGATGACCATGACCCTTCCCATTCTGAGATCTGATGACGTGAGCAGCGAGTCAGATACAAATGAAATGTAATGCGTTGAATTATATTGTTCGTTTGAGGTTATGTAATCGTTTTGAAGTGTTTGAAATCATTAGTGGCCACACACGCTAATTGTTATCTATCATGAATAATAGTCTCGCTCATTAGTATTCAACTCACTGAATTTTTATTAAAATGAGATGGGGCTGCGAAAAAGAATATATTGAACCTATTATTTTGACCTTTCATAATTTAAAAAAAAAAAGTGTATAATTTTTACTTCCTCGATGGTGTCGCGGACTTTAATTACTATTTGTTGGCATAGCTTGTAAATGGAAAAAACGTTTAAGCCAGGAAAAGAAGATGAAGATCATGTGTACATATGTACTGTTGCATTGAAGTTGAAGTACATTGGTTCATACCAGTTATGTGTAATTGGCCCCAAGATTTGGCAAGTGAGAGCTGTTAGGAGTGCAGATATGTGACCAACTGACTTTCTCAAGTGATAATAAGTAATGCTCTCATTTCGCTAATGCTATACGTGTTGTTCATTCTGGCCAGCAGAGAAGTGGGGATTGACATCTTGCCTCGGGTACCCCACCCCATGTGCAAATTAGATCCACCTCTGACCATGTGGTGGGTGTAGGCAGAACATCCACCCAGACACATGACTTCATCATTGTCATGATGGTAATGAAAAATAAATAAATTAAAAGATGATATAGTATACTCCAGATGCTATTGTGGCATCCCAGGCAAATGTGATAGTATTGAGGGGGCGATTGTACATATGTGAGTGATTAGTAATTAATATGTACACGTGAGATGAATCCCCGCTTTCTTCCCTCCTTTTATTGTTAGCGAGGTCTATTGACATAGTTGTGGTAGGCACAATGTAGGTGTGGTGGGTACCACACCTATGTCAATAGACATCGCTACAATCGCCCCCTCAATACTATCACGCTTTGTCTGGGATGTCACGATCTAGCGTTGGGAGTATACTGTAGGCTAGCTGTTACTTAGGGTCTGAGCTGCCTGGCTCGTCCCGTGAATGGATGAGCTGATTAGGGAGGAACCCCTGCAATTAACTATTTTTGGGCACAACAATTGAATTGCAAGCAAATTCATGGCTAACTATTACTTCTGACTAGCTATCTCTTAGCATTTGTATTGCATTGTTACTATGATCTCATGCATTTCCCCCCCCCCCCCTCCCCCAAGGTGGATGTTGAAAGCCCTGACCTGCAGCGATTTCCTCTGTTCTCCAAGGCGTTGTGTATGGAGTGTGTTTTGTATCCTGGTCATATGCTGTACATACCTCCTCGTTGCTGGCACCATGTGCGCTCTCTGGACATTAGCTTCTCAGTGAGCTTCTGGTGGACCTAGGCGTGTGTTAGTGCCACAGCAAGAGGCCATTGGACAAGTGTTGTCAGCCATATGGGGCAATAAGGCCACATCAACCACGAATTATATAAAGAGTTTCGTTTCAAATATCTATAATTCATGTTATTTTATGCCTGGAATATCAGAGCAAACCAAACAACTCCCACCACCAGGAGGTGCACACACATAGGGATGAATATTTTGATACCATGCACCACTCACATGGACATCCAAATACAAATTTACCAATCACAGTTTGTTGCTGCAGTATATCCAATGGCTGACGTGGTACATGGAGTTGCACACACATCAGGTATCCAAGGTCATACTGCCCAGTCTCCCTTCTCTGTAGCTTGATACAAAGTGTCGTGCTGCCCGCAGCAAGTCCTGTTCACCACCTGAGGAAAGGGAGTGGGGAGGAGGAGAAATGAGACAACATGGACAGATCCCTCATTGAGGTTGCACATAACTACTCAGTACAGAAACATAGCACACATGCTATACTTTACAGCACTATATTGTGAAGGGGGAAACGTAGCAAATTTGTGATTGAAATTATTTGCGTATTTGTGAACAATTTTACCAAACCTTTTCCCCTCTACAATTCTATGTTATAAGTGTGTAGGATTTGTTTACATCATGGTGTTATTAGGAGACACAACAAAGCCTTGTTGTGAAGTGTGAGAGGCCAACTGAAAAGCCCCTTAGGGTGTTAGGGTGGAACCAAACGCTAGGCGAGTTTGAATCAATGCATCAAATCCCATCAGCATGAGCTGTATTTAAATTAAGAAGTAAAAAAAAAACGTTAATTTGTGGGTTGTCTTTAGCACCACTTTAGTCTATGTCTTTAGGTATCTACAGCTCCATTAGTATGAGGAACATATGGCATGTATTATGATATACTAATCATCTGAATCAGCTATACAGATAGGTATGTGGAGATCAATGGCACAGTAGTGTGTTATTACTCAGAACGGCACAAATATTGGTCAATTGGGGAGGGCTTAGGGTTGGGGCAAAGACCTTAAGGTTTCATGGTGCCCTATGCTTTTGTGTCGTTGAAATCATATGCGATAGAAAATTCTCTCGATGTTCCTTGACCCATAGTGGCCTCTAGTGATCCTCTTGTGTGCCATATCAAATTCCCCAGGAATTAGCATGAGACTCACTGGTTCAAGTACATGCTCAGAACAATCATCCATCGTGACAAACAAGCCGTGCAAGCCAAACACATATCAACTGACTCCTCGACATTCAGAATGCTAAATCCAATCACAAGAGACAAATTTTGATAGGTGGCGTACCTCATCACTGATGAATATGATCCAATAGAAAATGGCACAGTTACAATGCTCTAACAGCATGTTAATTTGGGGAGGAGGGTGCCTATGAAATTGTGATTTTTGACGATATGTCGTGCCAAGGAGCAGAGGTGATACAAAATTAAACATGTGTATAAGTACCTGGTATACATATGTGTTTATACATACATACTATACCACATATTGCATGGGAAATATTCTGTATATGCACACTAGACCAAAACACAAAATTACACATGAATTGTTAATAAAACTGTTCAGATGTATTCAACCACTTCATAGCAGTCCTGTCCACCTGTACGCATTTCATCATACGCTTCACATGACTGCATGGTGATCTCACCACTGAGAGATCAGAGATTGGTTCAAATGTGAGAGAGATGTATGTATTGGTTAGGAAGAGGTGCATGCATATTAATTTGCACTGCCTTATGTTATTTGTGATGGTAACAAGAAGGTTTCACCAGGAGCTAACCTTGGATAGTGCTGGTTGGCAGTAGCGACCTCATCTTCTATACTAAAGGATTTTAATTTGGTAAGAGTTATGTCCTACTATTTCAGTTATGTTGACATATGACTTACTTCTCCACAACTTCATAAGTGTCACCTTCAGCATTAAGAGGAGTACTGGGAATGGGGGGTCTGGATGGAGAGTGTGAAGGAGGAACGTGGAAGTAAGGGTCAAATAGCAGAGTAATGGCACCACAGCTTCAGACTTAGGAGCAAGATGGTGGTGATGGTCATGGTTATGAAGAGGTGATGGTAATGGTATGAGGTAGTGATGGTCATAGTATAGGGAGGTGATGGTTATGAGGAGGTGATGTTCGTGGTATGAGGAGGTGAGGTCATGGTATAAGCAGGTGATGGTCATAATATGAGGAGGTGAGGTCATGGTATGGTATAAGGAGTGATGGTTAGGGCATGAGGTGTGATGGTCATGGTATGAGGAGGTGAGGTGATGGTTATGGTAGTGAGGTGATGGTTATGGTATGAGGAGGTGATGGTTATAAGGAGGGGATTATATTTGTTGTCATTAATGATGATATTGAACCTCTGTTACTCTGTGTTGTCTATAATGTGTTGGGTATGTGGTAAGGAGTGTCAATGATGTTTACATTCCTTCAATGTAATAGCACTCATATAACTGTACCCTTCCATGACACAGTTGATCTTGGTATTATTAATAATGATTTAGCAATAACTCACTTCTCCTTTATGTCATGGGCTGCTTTTGGTTTGGTAGCTCCATTTTCTCTGCGTCTTTAGACAATGGTGCTAATTAGTAACAGTATTACAGACCGTTGGCAACCTACTTCAGGAAGAGCATTGCTATGGCAACACTGATTGTTATCAACACTACAAGTGCTCCAATGACCCCACCAACTATACCACCAGCGGACAAGGGGGAGGAGAGGATAACACTCGAAGATGGCCACGGACTGGAGATTGTAGTTGTAGCACTTGAGATGAACACCAAGGAAATGCTTGCATTTTCTGTGTGGAGATGCAGAAATACTGAGTAGATCAAAACGAATAAGGAAGGCAATATGCAGGGGTATGCATTGGGCGCATGCATTAGGGATAAAGGACATGAGATATGCAGGGGTATACAGAGGTATGCAAGGGGTACAGGTTAGGTTATGTGTCTGCTGACTTACTCATCACTTTATCGTACGGTATTATTAATAACCATTCCAATCTTGGTATTCATATATTACTAATTTGTGTGGTACAGTAGCTATAGTGTGTTGGATGGTGGAAGTGTGGATTTGAATGTTTTGATGGTGCTTTCAAAATGCATATGCAAAGAGGATGTGGTTCCCACATTACCATGTGCTGGTTACCCTTGCATATCCCTGTGTACCCACCTGCCATACAAAAACGTAGTATGGTAGGTAGAAAATGGCACATGAAAATGTTATTCACAGCATCCTAATGTTCTAAACATTCGCATACACACATACCACAAATTATTAAACAATCACAAGAATAATTATAAATTCTGGATATGATATATCAGCCACGCATAATCAAACAACATCTAACAAAACATTCTCTACACCATCTACTAATATCAGAACGCTTTCAAAAAGATCTATAGTTAGACAATAATGCTATGCCTATATTCCACGTGCCCCACCCCTATAGAGCATCATCTTTAGCCAACATGGTCAATAATTAGGTGTCAACAGGCGAAACTGGACACTTCCTGTGATGCTTACACTGATCCCTCAACCAACCTTAGCTATATGTCAGTCCCTACTACCTATGCTCTCTCTGTAGCAGTCACTTGTAATTAGAGAGTGGAAAGTATATCACTGGCCGGTGTTATGGAAGCATTGACTCTCCCACAGATGGTCCTCATTCCGACACAGAACATTTATACATATATACCGGTCCGGTTGACGTGCGGGGGTACAACGTCTCACGCCGATCGAATGCGTGAGACTTGGCACATGGGGAAAAAAAAGGTCGCCAATCTGATAGATGATTTTCTGGTGGAACAATGCGAAATTAACTCTTACGCATGTGTGCTCAATTATCTATAAAATCAAAAATTGATTCCGAATCGACGCGTTTTTCCCCCCCTGTGGTAGCTCAGCGAAACCAAGCACACATGCTTCTTGCTCACATCGACTTACCTGCGGCTAAGAGAGGAAGCGCACAGAAAACGCAATAAGCGAAAGTATAGATATGCATCGTCCGTTCGTACAAAATCGCTTTCCACTTGATCACCCTAAAATATACATGTATGCGTGCGGTGAACACCGGAAAACTACCTTGAGTGCGTGGTTTCATAATAGGATTAAGTCAGCGCGGGTCAATAGACAGTTTCACCCACGTCCATTAATATGCTGTACGGGGGGAACCCCTGCAACAGCAGAGATTCTTAATTGTCTCATATTGGTATTCTTAGACAACGGTGGTACGTAGTTTCGCGGAAATAGTTTACGTAATTGACCGAGCTTGCTGTTGCTCGGATTTTAAATTTATTATTATTATTTTTTTTTGCAGAACGACGTGAATTTTCATGTGCCCATGTGACCACTCCGTAATTTGTTCATGCGACAGCGTCACTGAATATAAATTAATACACGATCCCGTCGATCCGCTGCTATTACGGAGATATAGATCACAAGATCAAGTTGGTACGATCGATTAATGGGCGTGGCATCAGCAGGCAGGCCGGAGCGGAAGATTTTGAACGGGAGTCCATGAATGAACGCAACGCTATTATGATTTCCGTTGCGTTCATTTATGGTCTTCTTATACCTTATATAAATTAAAATCGGACGTTTATGCAGTTTTTATAAGAAGGAATATGTTATTAAATCTGTACTCTAAATCACATGCAAGGGCAAATTTAGAAGCAAGCGAATGGCTCAATGCAGCCAGCTTTACACATGTACATGGTCAGTTACCGGCGTGGTTGCAGCATCGCGGGTGCATGGGAAATCCGGTACATTAGCTGTAAACAAAGGGCTGGCTCAGAATGTTAGTTATAAAAAAAAGAAAAGAAATATTGTGACTGCATTAATTTTATTATTGAAACTAGTAAACCAACACAGAGCATACAGCAATGGGCGCATATCATGCATCACTTCACTAATCTAGTCCGCATCTACATGGATATGCTTGCAGCAACGTATTGTGCTCCGCTACAGTATCCTTTAATTAAACATATGCCCCCCCCCCCCCCCCCCCCTCTCTCTATCAATAACCTATATGTACTGAATCATCAAGGCTGCATCAGAATGCAATATATTAACATGGCCATCCAAATACACATAAGTGTACAGTGTACAAATAGAAATGACGAAATGACAAGTTTATATCCATTGGCTGACATGGTGCATGGAATGTTCAGGGTTGTACATACATCAGTTATTACAGGTATCCAAGGTCATACTGCCCAGTCTCCCTTCTCTGTAGCTTGATACAAAGTGTCGTGCTGCCCGCAGCAAGTCCTGTTCACCACCTGAGGAAAGGGAGTGGGGAGGAGGAGAAATGAGACAACATGGACAGATCCCTCATTGAGGTTGCACATAACTACTCAGTACAGAAACATAGCACACATGCTATACTTTACAGCACTATAATATGGAGGGGGAAATGTAGGCATATTTGAGATTGAAGTTCTTAAATAAACTATATTACCAATTAAACCTTATTTTCCCACCGCAATTCTGTCCTATAGATGGTATCAATATGACATCACCTTTCTTTTGTGCTCCTAGCCTGTGGGCCAACTGGCTCAACACAACCTCAATGTTGTCACATGGCTCAGGGAGCTTGTACACCCCCACATACCTACAGAATAAGAACTAAATGTGATGTCACTTAAAATAACCCTTAACAGACTAGTTAACCCACGCACAGCAATTAAAAAAATTTGGCCTAAAATGCACGTAACTTCAAAGGGAATGTACAAAAGAAGAATTGAGTTAAGCAGGGTTAACAAATTAATTTTCAGTTTCAATCTGACCCATTATGTAAGTACACAATACATGTACATTAGTGTAGCACCTATTGTCCTGACTGTCTTCCTATTGTACGTCTACGAGTACAGCAAAAAAAGTTAGAACGTTTAAGGAATCTAGTTACATTTAACAGTTTTGGTACGTAGTACAAGCAAAGCCTTAAATAAAATGCGCAGATATCACACAGCATGTTTAATAGGATTTATTTTGATCTGATCCTAAACTGATTTGTACCATATAGGGACTTTGATGATTAAATGGTAAATGCACACCCGGATGACATTAAGGCATAGTCATGGTAAATCAAACTCACTCAAACTGTTTATTTTTATTGAGCAGAAATAAGATGTAATCTGCAATCAGCTGTTCACCAACATGGTGATCACGAAACATTCCTGAAATGGGAGTAATAAATAACTAGGATTCCGGGGGTAAAAATTTGTACACAGTGTAGCCCCCCTCCTCCCCCCCCATAGGGGTCCAAATATGTACACAGTGCAGCCCCCCCAGGGATCCACACATGTACTGGGGGTCCACACACTGTACACAACTAACCTGTGGCAGCCAGCTTCAGTGCAACCTCACTATTTGGAATACTGGGAATCATGACACCTACATGTAAATGGAGCACATGTATAGAGTGGTAGTAAATGGTAACATTTCTGACAAGGGAAAAATTGTGATATTATTGCGTATTGCCATGGCATTATTGCGATTGATTTCCATTTTCTCTTCTACATGGACCCCGAAACTCAATGAATATGATACAGTGAGGTTGAATTTCATGGGAGAAATGGACTAATCAAATGTGCAGCAGACAAATGTTGAGGATGGAGATGCTATCACATGAAGAGCTATAAGTACCTAACTGTAAATCAGTCAAAGTGATCTTTAAAAGCAACCAATTTTGAATAGGTGGTCGCCATTTCATTTCATTAATTAGCCACTTGCAAAATGTAGTCAGTAGATAGCCAGCATGCATGCATGCAGTGCACCTTGGCTGGCCTTAGAGAGCACTAACCCAACGTGTCCACTAACCTGGTGTGTCCACTACGTACATCTTAGGACTGCTTGATACCTGCAAAAAAAAAAAAAAAGAGGCAATAACCACAAAGGATGACTGCATGAAGGGTATGTAGTCCATGGAGGGTATAGTCCATG
This sequence comes from Eunapius fragilis, assembly GCA_963681505.1. Lineage (NCBI taxonomy): Eukaryota > Metazoa > Porifera > Demospongiae > Spongillida > Spongillidae > Eunapius > Eunapius fragilis. Next base: position 4,939,274 of record OY811980.1, on the reverse strand, counting down.
GAGGGTATAGTCCATGGAGGGTATAGTCCATGGAGGGTATGTAGTCCATGGAGGGTATAGTCCATGGAGGGTATGTAGTCCATGGAGGGTATAGTCCATGGAGGGTATGTAGTCCATGGAGGGTATAGTCCATGGAGGGTATATAGTCCATGGAGGGTATAGTCCATGGAGGGTATAGTCCATGGAGGGTATGGGTATAGTCCATGGAGGGTATGTAGTCCATGGAGGGTATGTAGTCCATGGAGGGTATAGTCCATGGAGGGTATAGTCCATGGAGGGTATAGTCCATGAAGTGTATGTAGTCCATGGAGGGTATAGTCCATGGAGGGTATGTAGTCCATGGAGGGTATAGTCCATGGAGGGTATAGTCCATGGAGGGTATAGTCCATGAAGTGTATGTAGTCCATGGAGGGTATAGTCCATGGAGGGTATAGTCCATGAAGGGTATGGGTATAGTCCATGGAGGGTATGTAGTCCATGGAGGGTATGTAGTCCATGGAGGGTATAGTCCATGGAGGGTATAGTCCATGGAGGGTATAGTCCATGGAGGGTATAGTCCATGAAGTGTATGTAGTCCATGGAGGGTATAGTCCATGGAGGGTATGTAGTCCATGGAGGGTATAGTCCATGGAGGGTATAGTCCATGGAGGCTATAGTTCATGGAGGGTATAGTCCATGGGGAGGCTATAGTTCATGGAGGGTATAGTCCATGGAGGGTATGTAGTCCATGGAGGGTATAGTCCATGGAGGGTATGGGTATAGTCCATGGAGGGTATGTAGTCCATGGAGGGTATGTAGTCCATGGAGGGTATAGTCCATGGAGGGTATAGTCCATGGAGGGTATAGTCCATGGAGGGTATAGTCCATGAAGTGTATGTAGTCCATGGAGGGTATAGTCCATGGAGGGTATGTAGTCCATGGAGGGTATAGTCCATGGAGGGTATAGTCCATGGAGGCTATAGTTCATGGAGGGTATAGTCCATGGGGAGGCTATAGTTCATGGAGGGTATAGTCCATGGAGGGTATAGTCCATGGAGGGTATAGTCCATGGAGGGTAGAGTCCATGGAGGGTATAGTCCATGGAGGGCATGTAGTCCATGGGGGTATAGTCCATGGAGGGTATTTGTCAATGGAGGGTATAGAGGGGGGAGGGTATACCCTCCATGGACTATAATACCCTCCATGGACCATGGATACTCACCATGGACTATATACCCTCCACCTCTATACCCTCCATTGACTATGTAGTCCATGGGGGGTATAGTATATAGTCCATGGAGGGTATATAGTCCATGGAGGGTTATAGTCCATGGAGGGTTATAGTCCATGGAGGGTATAGTCCATGGAGGGTATAGTCCATGGAGGGTATAGTCCATGGAGCATATAGCCATGATAGGAAATCAATGAACAAGTGCTCGAGGCTATATTAATGCGGCACCACAACACTGTTATGGATAACAAGATAGACCAATCTATACATTAATACAAAGGCAACCTTAATACATGTACAACCGTAAAAGCACATCACTATGCCCACCATCACTACACCCACCCTCTCCATGCACATCACTACACCCACCCACACATCACCACACCCACCTTCTTATGCACATCACCACACCCACCCTCTATACACATCACCACACCCACCATATTCCACTCACATCACTACACCCACCCTCTCTATGCACATAATAATACCATGTATTAAATGTACCATAATCCTGGTTGTCACAGATCTGGTTATACCGGGTAGCTTTCCTACAAGAGCAGCTTTACCTAAGGAGATATGTACAAGCAGTTAATTAACAAGATTAAATAACTCAAGAAGCAGCAGCAGCTTTACCAATAACGATCCAGCCAATGAATCACAACAAAACATTTCCCATAAACAGTCTAGTTGCATGGCTACACACAAGTTACATACATGTACCACCACCTCAAGTACATATCACCACCACCACTTCATCAACACTACATTATCACCACCCCATCAACACCATCACCACCTACATACCACCACACCTCATCAACACCACCACCTCATCAACACCACCACCTCATCAACACCACCACCTCATCAACATCACCACCTCATCAACATCACCACCTCATCAACACCACCACCTCATCAACACATCACCACATATGCATCACTGGACACATGGTGTGTACAGCAATAAGGTGATGGTGTGTATAGTGATGGAGTGAGTGATGAGGTGGTAGTGAATATTAATGAAGCCATTTGGGACGGATGCATATCTGATGACAGTAAGACTTTGAATCACCACAAGACGTTGGATGTATCCAAGACAATCTAAAGCTTTATGACTTCACATGTAACACACCAAGAACTTAACAGCGCTAGGTTCAACATATGTGTTTATATCTGAAACAAAGTCTGGCACAGCTATTAAGTTTTGGGTGTGTTACAGAAAGCAAAGTGTGAATACAGCTTTTCCAGGGTAAGTCCAATGAATTGGGATGAAGTCTTACTGTCATCAGACATGACTTCAGTATCATAGTGATGAGGTGGTGGTGCATATAGTGATGAGGTGGTGGTGCATATAGTGATGAGGTGGTGGTGCATATAGTGATGAGGTGGTGGTGCATATAGTGGTGAGGTGGTGGTACATATAGTGATGAGGTGGTGGTGCATATAGTGATGAGGTGGTGGTGCATATAGTGATGAGGTTGTGGTGCATATAGTGATGAGGTTGTGGTGCATATAGTGATGAGGTGGTGGTGCATATAGTGATGAGGTGGTGGTGCATATAGTGATGAGGTGGTGGCGCATATAGTGATGAGGTGGTGGTACATATAGTGATGAGGTGGTGGCGCATATAGTGATGAGGTGGTGGTACATATAGTGATGAGGTGGTGGTGCATATAGTGATGGGGTGATAGTGTGTATAGTGATGAAGTGGTGGTGTGAATAGTGATGAGGTGGTAGTGCATATAGTGATGAGGTGGTGGTGCATAGTGATGAGGTGGTGGTGCATATAGTGATGAGGTGGTGGTGCATATAGTGATGAGGTGGTGGTGCATATAGTGATGAGGTGGTGGTACATATAGTGATGAGGTGGTGGTGCATATAGTGATGAGGTGGTGGTGCATATAGTGATGAGGTGGTGGTACATATAGTGATGAGGTGGTGGCGCATATAGTGATGGGGTGATAGTGTGTATAGTGATGAAGTGGTGGTGTGAATAGTGATGAGGTGGTGGTGCATATAGTGATGAGGTGGTGGTGCATATAGTGATGAGGTGGTGGTGCATATAGTGATGAGGTGGTGGCGCATATAGTGATGGGGTGATAGTGTGTATAGTGATGAAGTGGTGGTGTGAATAGTGATGAGGTGGTGGTGCATATAGTGATGAGGTGGTGGTGCATATAGTGATGAGGTGGTGGTGCATATAGTGATGAGGTGGTGGTACATATAGTGATGAGGTGGTGGCGCATATAGTGATGGGGTGATAGTGTGTATAGTGATGAAGTGGTGGTGTGAATAGTGATGAGGTGGTGGTGCATATAGTGATGAGGTGGTGGTGCATATAGTGATGAGGTGGTGGTGCATATAGTGATGAGGTGGTGGCGCATATAGTGATGGGGTGATAGTGTGTATAGTGATGAAGTGGTGGTGTGTATAGTGATGAAGTGGTGGTGTGAATAGTGATGAGGTGGTGGTGCATATAGTGATGAGGTGGTGGTGCATATAGTGATGAGGTGGTGGTGCATATAGTGATGAGGTGGTGGTGCATATAGTGATGAGGTGGTGGTGCATATAGTGATGAGGTGGTGGTGCATATAGTGATGAGGTGGTGGTGCATATAGTGATGAGGTGGTGGTGCATATAGTGATGAGGTGGTGGTGCATATAGTGATGAGGTGGTGGCGCATATAGTGATGGGGTGGTGGCGCATATAGTGATGGGGTGATAGTGTGTATAGTGATGAAGTGGTGGTGTGAATAGTGATGAGGTGGTAGTGTGGTATAGTGATGAGGTGGTGGTGTGCAGTGGTGTGCGGTGGTGTGCATAGCAATGAGGTGGTGGTGGTGTGCATAGTGATGAGGTGGTGGTGTGTATGGTGATAAGGTATGGTGTATATACTCATGCATCAACTACATGAAACATTGCAAACATGGTATATGTGTGAAAGCATGTATATATATATGCTGCATGTTTTTTTTTCCTTAATAAACAATAATAACATGTGATGTATATGCATTACCTCATAGGGGGCATGCAGTAGTATGGGCTTGATCCTAATTCAACTATTAGTTATGTATCAGTGTTCTTGTGATTCAGTAGCCATCAATGTATTTTCTCTTATGATCGAGCTTGAATTTGTGACCGACATGTTACAACAAGTGTACATTTTTACGCTCAAAAGTATTTATTGCCACACTGCAGGTTATTGCCACACTGCAGGTTGTATTTGAAAACGAAGTACACAATACAGAGTGTACCTTTGTTGAGGTACTTCCTTCTCAGGGAGTTTATCAGCGATGACTTTCCAACATTAGGCATCCCCACAACCATCAGCTTCACCTCGCCCTGCAAAACAGATCCAAGCATTGCATCATCCCTACTATTACAATATTTGTAACAGCAGTTAAAAACACTTTGTAGGAGGTAAACCAGCCCCCACCCCCTCCCCTTTCCCCTTATGGCAGTGTGTTCACTGCAGTACTGTATTAAATCAATGCATCAGGTCTTGCCATATCCACTTCTGCACATGCATGTACCTCACTGATGGTATTGGTGGGGAAATATTCTGGTCTCTCTGCTATCTTCAGTATGGTAGCCATTAACTGCAAGGATGACATAACAGACACTTCAATTAATGAATGGATGGGTGTAACGCTTTAATAGTCTCCCTTCACCACATGTCCTCCTTACATGTCCCTTCAACACATGTCCTCCTTACATGTCCCTTCACCACATGTCCTCCTTTCAACACATGTCCTCCTTACATGTCTCTTCAACACATGTCCTCCTTACATGTCCCTTCAACACATCCCTCCATACATGTCCCTTCAACACATGTCCTCCTTACATGTCCCTTCAACACATGTCCTCCTTACATGTCCCTTCAACACATGTCCTCCTTACATGTCCCTTCAACACATGCCCTCCTTACATGTCCTTAAGCCTTCATCATCACATTTCCTCCCCTTCACATATCCCACCCTCACATATTCTCACGTCTTCCCTCACCCACGTATTATATCTCACATTCCCTACCCTCACCACACGTCCTCCCCTCCCACTGTACCTGCTCTATTGATGGGTGGTACTGCTCTTTGCAGTTTGTAAAGAGAACTTCACTTTCACCCTTCCCCCTCAGAATGTCCAAGACCTCCTTCATAGGTAAGAGACATGTTACATAATTGGTCCATATTCCTATTATGAAACAGTTATCGGCACTACCAATGGAGGGAGATGACGTGAACTTGCGGTGACACATGTCATGCATGCAATGTTATGATTTGAACACGTGCTTAAGTTACCAGGGGCAATGGACTGATTTACCATGCCATCAGTATAGGTGTCATCAGAGAAACCTCCGTATACAAATTAAAAAAACACCTACAAGACTACACATAATGCAACCATTAAAGGTTGTTATGTGAGACCTTCTCCCCCCCCCCCCCCCCCCCCCAGGGTGATAGTGGGGGGTTGACCATTATTAAATCATATAGCCCTTTAAATACATAAATCTATGGCATTCACTGACCACTTTGGTCACCTCAGTCAGTCACTAATTAGAACTGATGCTCGTGCCATTCTGAGTCGTTCCTACTCCCACCTTGTGCAGCAGGTGGATGAATTTTGTGTGTAATTGTTTGTATTGTGTGTGGTTATGAATAGGTATAATTATTTTTAAAAATTGTAATATATATTTTTTGAACAAGAGTACATATATCACAATAAATCAAACACCTTAAAGTTACTAGACAAAAACATCGTCCGGAACAACTTGCTCACAAGAAGCAAAGTGAGACCTGCTAAGTATGGCTCTAGCATTGCACCTAATCAAAGTGAGGTTAAGACGACCATATAGGCTGTTCAGCATTTGGTATTTGTAAGTGTTGGTTCGAACAGCCAGTCGTGAGGTCAACTGCAACAAAGCCTGCCTCGCCTCTATTAATGTAACAATAATAATGCCCCAACAATGCCAAATGGAATTCACACATCAAATCCCCACCAATCCCAACTTCACCCTGGGAGAGGGGTGGAAGAGGGGGGGGGGGGGGGGGGGGTCTCACATGACAGACGAATAATGCCCACATTCTTGCACACAAGCCAACATCGACAGAGCATTCACTGTATGTTAATCCTTCAATGATGGACATAACATGATTCACATAACATATGCAATGGAATAAATAAAAGATTCCTAAATCCAAAATGCCCCACCCCTTCCCAGCGCGCACGTGCCACCCACTCACACTGGCTATGCTGCTGTCTGCCTGGTCCATTTTGTTGAGTACGAGGACCTTCGGTCGCCCGCTCAGAAGTGCGCTTAGGTTAGGATTACGGCCAGAAAATGGAATATAGGGAGTTACCGTCAAGGGGTCATGTTTAGTAGTTAGTTTACTGCACCAATTACTGAGGACGTGCACGTATCACGGCGGTACTGTAGAGTAGGATACTCTTGCATCATGGACCTCAATAACACAGTCGCAGAATCTCAACTTACGTCCCAGGTCCCTCATTCCTAAAGACGGGTAAAAGTCATGTTGTGCGTGTTGTCACGTCATTTAGGCCTTCTAATTACCTTTAGCCATGTGACCTGGAAACCAGTTCAAGCAAGCCAAGTTTGAAAACGCAAATTGCTTCCTGAACATAGCGTATGTTATTCTATTTGAACGTCCATACGCTGAAACATTTAAAAGTGGCCCCAATCACGTGCACATTAAACTTCAGGCATTTTGGGTTTACTTAGTACCTCTGACCCCTGATCAATCCAGAGGTAAAAAAAAATGTGGGGTCCCTATAGCTACGCGTTGCATGCAGTTGAATTTGTCTTTGTTCACAAGGTGGTACGTATATAAATACACGTGATGTCAGGCAAGAACAAATTCAATACATGCATGCAAATTGCAGCAATTGTTATTAATAATAAATGAAGTGTTTTGCGACTTTTAAAAAATTAAATGTTTCAATGGCACACCCACACCTACAAAATTGCATGGCCACGAGATTCTAAAATAAAACTGTTATTTGACGTTCTTGCTACCTGGGTCTATAAGTTTCAAGAACTTAATATCACCGAAAAATTTAGGAAACAAGTGATAAAAACATTCTCTATGCGAGACGGTTGGTGGTATATAGGAATCAAAGGCGATGGTGGTGTAAAAAGCAAGGGAACAAGGCTTGTGATTGAAAAGGAAAAACGAAATAGACCTATCATTATTACACACGGTTAAACATGACGACATGCTGCTAATGTAGGTCTATTTCATTTTTCCTTTTCAATCACAAGCCTTGTTCCCTTGCTTTTTACACCACCATCGCCTTTGATTCCTATATACCACCAACCTTCTCGCATAGAGAATGTTTTTATCAAAAATAATCACACCATCTTCATAGTTGAGGCTGCGTTGTTGTGGCGGCGTCAAAAGAACGAACACATAAACCGCCCTACAGTGGCGTAGGAGCTGCAGCGGCAGCAGCGGCAAACTTGTTACGTTCCAAGCCGGGAGTGTAGTCTAGTAACTATCTCTCACTCAGGGGGCTGCGGCGATATATATCGCGATATTTTTTGGTCATATCGCGATACAAACGTGCATCTGGAGATAGACGGAAGAATGGACGGAGATAGACGGAAATATACGAAAAGTAATTCAGCAGGTGCAACTAATGCTTGGCCACACACGCTGCGGTACTGCGTACACGCCCCCATCGAAATAAAAATGGCTCGTAATACGGTATTTTAAGCGCGTGCCTATCTCCGCCTGGTAACCGCGCGAACATTCCACCTTTTCCTTTTTTAACATTTTTTATTACTTCCTGAAAGTTCGCGGAATTAGCGTTCATGCACCGTTACGGAGTTATATATGATAGTTTAAATACGTGCCTCTTTTTTTCGATGGGGGGCGGAGGGAAGGGAGTTTATAAGTCCATGGTTGTTTACGTTATAATAAAATACTGATGTACAAGGCAGCGTCCCAACATCGCCAGGTTAACAGTCCAAATTGGTATTTTGAACAGTACAAATTATTTAAGTGCGCTGCTATAGAAGAAAAATGTCATGCATGCAAACTATTATTTGTTCATGCAGCTTCCACACGAACTTGATATATTAATCTTAAAATGAATGCGGTATAACTAAGGAGGTAGCCAATACGTTATGCGTTTACTAACTATATAATTAGCAGCACCAAATAGAACCTCTCGTACGCTTGTTCTTCAAAATAATAAGGGGGTCCAGCACCGTCAAGAGAATGTTGATGTCTCCGCATATAAATCCAATCATGGTAACTAATTCGGTCTGAGTTGTTGCACCGGCTGTGTCGAAACCTAAGCGATAGGAGCCGAAGTGAATAGCTATGGGGAGGAGGCAGCCAACGTAGACAGCAACGTACAAGAAAACTGTGGTTGCTGTATTCGTGGGTTTCGGAGCGTAGTTGGCAACAGATGTGCGACCATTGTGCGGCAAAGTTCCACTGAAAAAGCTGCTGGATAGAGAGGCGGAGTCAGTTTTACCCACGGACTGTGCTGTGGAAGTCGTCTGAATTGGAAGATCGGCGGCAAAGGTCCCCATGACCGGTTGCTCTCTAGCTGATAGCATTTTGGCTTTCACGTACATGGCTATAAAAAGTACCGTGGGCAGAACTGCCCAAAACGTGATCCAATGGGTTGCCATCACAGCAACATGAACGTAGCATGGTGGTTTGGGACACGCCGCAGCCAAAAAGCACGCGGCATAAGCGGAGTAAAACGAATATCTTCCAGCTTTTTGAACGACCACAGGTAAAATTGCGTAAACCAATGCAAACAGAACAGCAAAGGTCCATAAAATACGTATTATTTTCCTCCGGTACCGTGGGTACTTGAACGGACTGAAAACGGAGCAAAATTTATCCAGCAGCGCCAAGCCGACAAGTTGGTTTCGTAGTAAAACGACGCAGAGGTTAAAACTCCCTGTGATGGTGCAGAAGATTTTTTCGGAAGGCCAAGATTTTGAGATAATTGCAAAGATCGCAATCGGATGTACCAGCAAGATCCAAGTTATATCCAAAACAGCTATTGCTGCACTGTTTGCCATTTCTTCAAAGTCCATCCTTCTGTTTTTCCAAGCAACGGTCGTCACCAGCACGTTCAGAGTTAAGGCACTTACTGCTACCAATAGTAGAAAAACCAACTGCAGGTTTCGTACGACGGGAACAATGTTGGAAAGGAACTCCTCCGGACTTTCCCAAGAGTCATTTGCATTCACAGACATATCATGCTTCAGTGGAAAAAATATTCACACTAAGTCGGTAAGTGTTAATCGCTGACCTGTTAGCAGCATGCATGTGCAGACTGACCCTATATCCTACACTGCAAAAAACAAAAGTGTGAAGATCACCTATTTTGTGGTGTGAATGTAAGACACTAATAGCCACACCAAATCAGCTAGGTATGAACGTCACACCAAGTCGGTGTAGGAGGCAGGATGGACTCTTCGGTAAGGTGGACTCTAGAGTACTCGTTACCTGCAGGCATCCTTTCTCTAGAGTAAACCATTCACAAGGCCAGGTAGAATGGACTCCACCAGGTAAGGTGGACTCTACTCTTTCCACATATTATAAACACCAGAGATAACTTGCAAACACATGCAAACAATACTATATTTAATTAGGAAACAGTTGATGCTGAAGAGATATAATATATAATTAATGCAGTGCTGAACGGATATACGATAAATAATGCACTACTAAAAAACATGATGTGGTACATACCGATTGCATGAAAGGAAAGTTACACACCACTTGTGACAGTCTTGACACGGTTAAAATGGATTTCAATAAATACATATTGATGTGTCAGCATCAGAGCACAAAGAAGAATAGTGATGCCAGAGAGGTACTTTTGCACCAGGAGGATGGTAATAAATGGCAATTGTAATCTTCAATATAAAGTTGCCAGTGCAATTACTTCAACTTCAGTTCCCCAAGTTCCAGTAATTTCCATTTGAATTGTGGTAGTCAGAAACGTTCATGTTGATTAGATGCCTGTTTCATCAGTATCTTTTTTCTTTACTTCATTTTCCTGCCTATCATGAAGTTTCAACCATTTCCACTGCACCACAGCATTTAGTATGCAGAGCTGTGCAGGGTCTGAATATCAACCGTATGCAGACTAGTATCATTGAAGTGTTCATATGCAGACGTCTGCATACGAACACTTCAACAATACTCATCTGCATATGGTTGGTATGCAGACTCTGCACAACTCTGCATACTAAATGCTGTGGCGCAGTGTTCATTGTTTTTGCTTTAAGAAATTGGCGGTCAAAAGGCTTACGCGGTATTCGATTCGGTCACTGCATAATTCAATGTCCATAGAAAATGAATTGACGCCGCATTCAGATAATTGCAGCTTACTGCAGAACAAAACCAAATATTGACCAGGTGCTCTCGGATTTGCAATGTGGAGACTATTTGTCATATTTTGAGTTGTTTTTTGCACCTTAAGTACCTATATATCCGCACCTGACATTAGTTATGCAAGATTTCCAATCCATTATCTCATTTCGTTATTCAGCCATCAATAATTTTCCTTAGATGCTCACGGATTATAGAAGAGTAGTCAGTGTACTTATGTATCATCCTTTTTTCAGAGCTTAGGGCCTTCAAATCGCACTTCACTTGAATGGTTAGTGAGATACACCCCATATACGCGTAACACGATCATCACGTGCCACCCTTACCGTCAGTCAGCCGTGCCCAGACCTGGCCGTTTTTTGATGCGTTTAAGAGTGGTTAGGTTGCACTAATTGGTGTTACATGTTGCAAAGACGATTACACAAAGGCCGACACAGGAATGCCTGTGCATGACAACCAGACTTCTTACGGAAGGATCTTGCAAGTCTCAGAGTACTGCACGCATGGTTAAGCGCACACAGACATGAGTAGCTACGTCCGTAACCATTGCTCAGTTTTGCTCTCTCTCCCCACCCCTTCAAACATATGGACACACACACACACACACGCACACACACACACACGCGCACACACACACACACAACACCCACACCCCACACACACACACACACACACACACACACACACACACACACACACACACACACACACACACACACACACACAAGGCAATGTACCACTCGTGGCTTGATGGATGATGTTATGGGGTAAGAGCGGGAGAGAGGGTAAGACCCAAACCTACATCCATCAACTGTTTGATTCACTGGTCACTCTTTTATAGGAGGAAATCAAATGCATTTTAAACTAAGCATAATTCCACGTTTTGTTGTAAACTGATTTCACATTGTGTTTCATCTTGCTGGTGTGATATTCTACCTTAGGGATCAGTTGATAGAAACTATGTGTAGAAATCCAACTACCCTGCGTTTAGCACTTCTGAATGACCTTAAGAAATCTTCTGCAGTTGAAAGCTTTAGGATTATTTGGCAAAGTAATTACAGGACCGTGGATATGATAACAGCAAAATCATGAACCTTGAAGTTACTCCATACATTAAATCCTGTTTGAATAACCTGAAGATGTTAACTAGGTCACCACTACTTGTGTTAGTAATATCAGAAGATGTGTTTGGTGCTGCATTGGTTAGAGAGACAAGTAACAGATTATATGATGGGTAGTTTGATAAACCGTGAATGTAATGCTGGAATCAGAAAAGGATGATCTATATAAATGAAAATTGTTTATCCATACATGTAGATACTTTAGAATCTAAAGTAACATCAATGTAAATCTAATACATTACAGAGGCATGCACTATATTAATTACACACTCTACATGTATATAAATTACACACTACTTGTGGTGCCCATTACAGAGGCAGCATTGCCCTGCTGGAGTGCAATGGACACTCTTTGCAGAAGGAAAGGGAGAGACTGGTGGTCATGAGTGATGCTCTGCTGACGCCTGCTGATATCCGTGAGCAAACTGAGAGCATCAGGGCCAAGGGCACCTGAATATAAATGTTATTTTATCAAGGCTTTTGGCAGGCATGATATTGGTAATAGAAAAACAGCTCAATGAATATATTCAAAGTCCCTTTCAAATCTTTCACCATCAAAAATCACGCAGACATCTTCAGCTCCTGTCCACAACATGTTTGCAGAACAGTCGGTAGCTGATCACTATTTACAAAGGGCTAGGAATTGTACTGTAGGCTGTATAGATAGAAAAGTGAAATGTAGAAAGAATCATACATTGACATGGTTAGTAGCTAAACCTTCAGATGAACAGGAAAAAATAATACTGTTTAGCATAGCGGAAGCAAAAAAAAAAATGCGTGCACAGCTTAAAAAATGTCAGGAGAATATATCGGCAAATCCAAGATCAACTTGTTATAGAAAAAAGAGACTCAAGTAACTGAAGGAAGCTGGGGAAAAAAAGCTGAATTTACAATGCTGAGTTGTCTGAAGTTCTCCCAGGACTTAGCATTGAACAAACTGAAACTGTTTGAAATATTATATCTAATATGTCTATACTTAATGGCCTTTACATTGAACATTTATGGTTTACTGAGCAAAAGCAAAACATTCTTTATCATGGCTGTGAAAGGTACTGGTAAAGTTCCCAAAGCCGCCATCTGTTACTGAACACAGGAAGACATCGAGGAAGAAGGGGAAGCTGATATTACAGCTGCTTACTGATTATATTACAGGAGATATGGTTTTGTTGATTTTCAGTCCTGAAATGTATACATTTGGACTATATATTTCTATATCGCTACTATGAGCAGCCTGCATATTTGGCATGATTTTATGCATAATATGTGTCGTAGTAATGTGTGCATGGCACTCCTTATTATATTTGGCTGCATACATATAGAAGAAGACTGCACATGAAGTGGCAGTCTTCTTGTATATGAACTTATTTGTCGCCATGAATGTACCTGCATACAGATCAATGATCAAAGACGGGAATTTTGCAATAAAGTTTCACATACTCACAGGCACTACACAAAGGGTTGCTAGTGCCTACCATCCCCAAGTTAATGGGCTTGTACAACATCAAAATAGAACCATACAGGGTAGTATGCTAAAAGTACTTGAAGATGCTCTTCAAGGGGCTTTGTTTGTTTTCATATATCATGACACAAATCCACTGGTCAGGCACCATTTGAAATGTTATGTGGTCGCAAGGCCCTCCTTCCCATTGAAAATGAAGCTTTCCCACAGAGTGATAGAGATGCTGAGGTGATACCTCAGACGAATCACCCGTTGATGAAAAGGAATTACAAGAACAACTGAGACGTATTCTAAACATACAATCAGTAATTCACCAAGAAGCTGCAAAGAGCATTGATAAAGGCAAAAGAAAGATTATGGGAGAATAAAAACAGAATTCAGTATTGGTGAAGCGAGCAGATGGTTGCGGATATTTGCCCTAAGATTGAACACCAAAAGTCCACAAGTAATAATCGTGGATCAACAATGACTGCCGTATAACATCAAATCATTATCTTGAAATGGTTTCAAGTCCATATAGTTAGAATATAGTGTCAGGAAAGGGTCTTAATCATGTCCAGCATCCATACACGTCTGTAACGCATGTAAGTATTTGATTGTTTTCAAACATTGACGCAGTAGGAATATAAATAATGCATTCTTTTATTTTTCGCTTTCATTTTGCGAGCAGGAGAATCAACAACAAAATTAATTACTTTTGCTATTACGTAATAAATTCTTTAGGGTCAATAATGATTAATAACATCAAATGGTGGGCGCGCCCTTATAGTGCAAATTATAAGTGCTGGTGCGTGTGTGAGTGGGAGGAGCATGTCGTTTTCTAAATGCTCGTAATGTGCTATTGGTTCAATACATTTGAATATTTCTTTCATCGGCGTGAATAGTCGAACGTGCGCTCGGTGTGTATATATATCTACCTACTGCGTAAGTTAACGGTCCGTTCCTACATCTTGATACCTCATCCCGATATGCGCAATGACACACCGCGCGCGCGCACACAGATTCCTACATACTCCTAGCTCTTTTTCCTGGGGTGCACATTAGGAAGAATCACTTTAGCTGATGCTGATTAACTTGGGTTGGTCTGCACCCAGGGCAAGAATGGGTTAAATATCTCTAGCCACTAGTCAAGTTGTGTCGTCTGGGTGTGGTCTGTACCCTAGGCAAGATTGGGTTAAATCTATGTAGTTGAGTTGCCTGGGTGTGGCCAGTACCCTGGGCAAGAATGGGTTAAATATCTCTAGCTGCTAGTTAGTTGTGAATACCCTGGGCAAGAATGGGTTAAATATCTCTAGTTGCTAGTCAGTTGTGTTGTCTGGGTGTGGTCTGTACCCTGGGCAAGATTGGGTTAAATTTATCTAGTTGACTGGGTGTGGCCAGTACCCTGAGCAAGAATGGGTTAAATAGGTTGCTCTGGTTGTGAGTTCCATCTCTAAGCACTGTGTATGTCCCAATCCCCTCCTTCCCTCTGAAGGGCTTAGTGCAGGAGAGGACGTGTGGTGAACTTACTAGTTAAGGAATGGACTAAAAAGAACCCTGTGGTTGTGGTGAATTTTCCAGGATTGTGAGGGGTTAAGTAACATAGCCGACAAA